>JAEQBH010004845.1:0-221579 GCA_016808115.1 Tetrastigma voinierianum | reverse complement strand
GCACGTTGCATACGCATGTGACTGATTGTAATTTTCAAGAATTTCGGGACGAAATTCCTTTTAAGGAGGGGAGAATGTAAGACCCGAGAAATTCTACTAGCTAGAAAAATGGCAAAATCGTAATTTTGGTTACAAAATTGTTAATTTCGGTTAAAAACAATCAGAAGTAATTTATTCTACAGATCTCGGATAATGACAGTTCCATAGTTGGAATCGTCTCACAAAATCTAGCTAGCACATAAAATTTCGTCGAATTCCGAGACAGTCGGAATTTACACGTTTTTCGAGGCATCGCGTTTCGGGTGCCGTAAAACGATTTTCGATGCGACGAAAGTCACATATAACACGTACTCATGTTCCATAAGTGGTATGAGTAGAGAAACGATGAAAATGGACGGTCGAGATAGAAGCTAGAATGTCAAAAGCGGGAAAAGAAAGGATATAAATGTCATTTTGGAAATTCATTAAATGAAAAGACAAACTTTGTAATAGTGTTGTCTTCTTGTTTTAAGCAAAGAAACAAAGCGGGAAAGGAGGAAAATACGCGTTAAGGATGCGAGCCGTTTTAGGGGAGAATTTCTTAGAGAGAGAAACTTCTCACTAAAATATCGCCTTGATCAGGCCAGTCGTGATCTTCGAGCAAGAAGGAGAAGCGCTCTGCAGAGGAGCTTCGCGTGGAGTCTGGTTTAGGGAGTTTCCTCAGGCATCAGGAGGTAGGGTTTCTCCCTACTTGGGTTTTATTCCCTCTTAAAGTACTTTACAAATGTTTGAGTCGAAAGGACCGTTAGGAGGCATTTGTCGTCGGTCCCAAAACATGGGACCGAATTATTGGAAAATTTTTTAGAAAATTTTAGAGGCCATTCTATACGATCCAGAGTGGGTGAGGCTGTTTGGAGTTAATTATGTGTTGATTTATGTATTAAATGGTGCTTTGGTATGTATAGAAGTAGGAATGGCGAGTAAAATCTTGGAGTTCACTAAGTGAACCGATGATTTCTAATATGATTTTAGGGAATAGTAAGCGAGGGTTTCACTATTCAGAAACGTGTTCTCAAAAATATATTTTTTGAAAATATATGTTGGTCGGAGTAATTAGTAAATTCTTTCGTGTTTGATCGTTAAACCCACGAGTAGGCCCTAATTTTGATGCTTGATGAAGCGTATGATATAACATGATTGTATGATTTGAATTATCTTGAGTATATTCATGTTTATATATTTGCATGTGATTAGACCGTGTGTGGGCGCATACATGCATTCCATATACCAGCTGGAACATCCTAGGACTATAGGAGTGAGTGCATGAGATGGAGTCTAGAAAGAAAACGGTTCGGAGGGTTGTCTAAAGCATTAGTGCTCCGG
The DNA here is from genome assembly GCA_016808115.1 of Tetrastigma voinierianum. Lineage (NCBI taxonomy): Eukaryota > Viridiplantae > Streptophyta > Magnoliopsida > Vitales > Vitaceae > Tetrastigma > Tetrastigma voinierianum. The sequence goes on along the minus strand of JAEQBH010004845.1, from coordinate 220,217 downwards.
AGGAGTAGTCAAATTAAAAATATCAATCGTCGGAGCGGCTGATTGATATTCATCGGAGAGTAGTCCACAAATAAATAATATATCAATCGTCGGAAGCGGCCCAGTGATATATATACATCGGGTAGTCCTGAAGCGATTAATATATCAATCGTGATATTTGATTGATATATACATGGAGGGTTGTCCACAAACAAACAAAAATAGAAATTCTCATACGAGGCCTAGGCGAGTGTGAGGGAGTCGGTGAGGACTCGGGATCTGAGTTGGTCATGTAGACATTCAAGTAGGATGATGCATTTACTTGAATGTGTGTTTAATTTGGAACATTGCCTTGCACTTGGGTGGTGATAGCCGGCTTAGGGCGATTCAACAGTAATTAGCTCGCCTGTCGAGGATATTGTTTTACGGTACGGGAGCGATGTGAGGGGACCGACTAGATCCTAGAGCTAGGATTAGAAGAAAGCCAGGGTTGTGGCTTTGATGTATACATGTATTAGAACTTTTTAAGTTTAATGTATGTATTGTATAAGAGTAAAAACATGTTAACTCTTGTAACTATTGGGTATATAGTTGGATTCATAGTTGGCATGTATATTGAGTATATTTTATGGGCCCAAGTGGCCGTTTTAAATCATAAACTGTTATATTGGACTGTTTGGGACAGGTTCATGCAAGTTCTGTATTTGGGTAGAGCTCCGTCTGAGGGACTCTACCCGATTTTAAATGAAAAATGTGGTCACGGAGCACTCACCCGAAGTATTCCGCGAGGTTGTGGGTAGTCAAGCGGACTCCTCGAGATTTGGGGGCGTCACACGAGGTTATGCGGGTTATGTATCCGGGTGAGCCCTCCATTTTCAGCGAGACTACGCCTGATTTTCGTGAAATGTCGGGTCACCCGAGCATCTAGAAAATGTTCAGCGGGTTGTGAATCGTCAGCGAACCCTCGGGATTTGGGGTTTCACAGAATTTGGAGCCCCCTTTATAAAGGGTTCCAAAGTGGCATGCATGTTGACACATGGCATGCCAAGTGTCACACACATGGCTTGCCAAGTGTCACCCACATGGTTCGCCATGTGTCATCTATCGCTTGCCATGTATCGCCGACACCGTTTTCAATCGTGAAATTACGACTATCTCGAATTCAATGAGATTTAATTTGGGTTGCTAGATTTTGTGGGACGATTCTAATGGTGCAATCCGTTTCACCATCCGAGATCTAGAAAAATCTCAACTTTTCTTTGGACTATTCTGATAAACTACAGTTTTGCCCCCTTTTTATCTAAAAATTTCAAATTTAAAATTTTCACGGGTTTTACAGGCTTTGGTTTTATGATGTATTACATGTATTAGAATTCTAGAATTTTAATATATGTTGTATAAGAGTAAAATTTGAACTCTTGTAACTATGGTATATAGTTGATACGTTTATGAGTATTGTTTTATGGGCCCAAGTGGCTGTTTTTACTCATGTTATGTTTTATATTGGATTGTTTGGGACTGGTTTATTCTTGGGTAGAGCTCCCCGTACAAAGGAGACTACGCCCCAGATTTTAAATGAATGTCGGGCCACCCGAGCATTCCACGAGTGTTCAGCAGTTATTTGGTAATCAACGGACCCGAGATTTAGGGCGTCACAATATATAAGTGAAAAAATAGGCCCAAGATCAAAGTTTCCCGAAGCTCCCCCGATCTCATATATAAGTACACATAACTTCTATGCTATGTTTACTTGAGGACCAAGAATAAATGTGAACCCTCTCGGTAAATGTTGCAACTTGGCATTAGTGGGATCTCACAAAAACTTGTGCGAAGTAAGGAAAAATCTATTTAGAAAAGCTTGATGTATTTATGCAATTTTTATAATTCTACTTTGATTATGAGGTAGAGTTAGTTCATTAACCTCCCTAAGGTTTTAGCTAAAAACATCTAGGCCTCATTAATTACGAAAATTTATAACTCAAATCGTATTGTCAAAAATCTTTAATGCAAAATTCTAATTAACATTTAATGTTTTCTCTATTCTAGACTAAATCTATTTTTTATATAAGAAAATATTCCTGAGACTGTTAATTTAATTCGAACTAGCAATAGTTCCATGGTTGCTCAAAGAGAAACCCTGTATTTGGAAACTTCCAGCAATAGCAATTAGGATGAAATTTGAATCTCTATATCCTTTTTGATATGTCTAACCCTCTATTTCCTTTCCAATAACATGAGGAAAAATAGAAGAAAACCACATTTTGATTACTAAATTACCTCTTCCACTTTTTTGCTGCCAAAGATCCAAAACAAACAAATAAATAATAACTTAGATCAACTAAGCCAAAGTCTTATGAATTTTAGCCAAAGTACAATTTTTTGTATTTACAAACCGCAATATGAGAAAGTTTTTCTATAGAAAAATTTCCATCGTTTTCTCATTATTTCCCTTCTTTCTTCATGTTATCCAGTATCTTCCCTCTACTACCCCCTTCCTTCGTCTTCTTTCTCATCAACCAAACACAAAATTGGCCATTTAACAACCAACGAAATTAAACCCTAAAACAAAAAGACCAAATAATAAATGATGCTTATCAGGCACAATCTCTCAGACTCAATGAGTCAAGGGTTTTCGAGTTAGGGCTTTCTCGAGTGTCCCGAAGAATATCCCGATGGCCAGAATCCACAATAACCAGCGAAAATGGAATAGAGAAAAATTAAAGTAGACGAAGAGAAAAACAAGTATGTTTGGAGAAAAACAAGCAGTAAATGAATTTTGTTAACTCAATTTGATTACTCTTTCTCATAATTAGTATTTTAGTAAAATTAAATATAAAATAATAGAACCGTAAAATCATTTCTTTGTGAGTAATCTTTTTTTTTTAATAACCGTGCGAACCATTAATCTCATGGGTTATTGAATAAACCTTAAATGACCTTCGGCCATCATTAGTATATATGAAAGTCTTTAGATGAATTGAGCGCTACCACTTAAAACTTCTTTGGAGTAATCTAATGAATCTATTTTAATGATTATGACTCCTTTTTAAAACAATTTACAGAAATCAAAATTTTGAAAATCGTTTTAAGATATTTTTGAAAAGAAACTTCAACTTCAAATGTTTTTTCAAATTTTACTCGTTTTTTTTTTTTATATTTTTACTATATTTTTATTTTTTTTTTCATGTTTATGTGATCATTTAAGATAATTAATTATATGAACCAATAATAATAGATTTTTTAGAATATTTGGTTCTAAAAGTTTTAAAAATAAAATAAATATAAAATATTTTGTTATATTTGATTTTGTAAGTATTAAAAAAATAAAATGAGTAGAATTATTTTGTTATATTTTCCTTTTTTTTTTTTTTTAAGAAATCACAAACTACTTTTTCACTGGTGCGAGTGTCAAAAGTGAACCATAAATAAATACGTAACATTTAAATAAATAAATATAAAAAAATTCAAATAACAAAATAATTATGAATTAAATATTTTTATCTATAGGAAATTATTTAAATACTTGGGGTCAGTTTAATATTGCTTCTTATAATAGTGCTTTTAGCTAAAACGTTTTCCATGGTAGTGCTTTTATCATAAACATTTTTATGGGTATGTTTGATAGTGCTTCTTAGAAGTGTTTTTAGATCTAAAAACACTTTTAAGTGTTTCTATGACAAAAACAGGGGTTCGATAATATTTTTAAAAGCGTTTTTGAAAGTTTAAAAAATCTAAGCTAAGTGTTTTTTGAAGCACTTTTGAGCGGTTTTTTTAAAAACACTTTAAAATTTTTTGGATATTCCTAAAATACCTATTTGTTTATCCTTAAATATCTATTTATTTTTCCTTAAAACATCTATTTATTTTATTTAAAAATTACGGATAATATCATATACTTTTAAAAATTCAAACAATTCAAATCTTTTGTAAATATTTAAAAAATTCTATAATCATAAAAAATATTTTATAAAATAAATATTTTAATTTTTATTAATAAAATTTTGCATTTGTTTATTAATTAATTCAAATTTTTATAAATATGTTTTATTCATTAATTCACTTATTTCTATAAATATTTTAACATTTCTATAATCATAAAAAAGTATTTGATATAGGTTTTATTAATATAAATTTGTATATGTATTTATACACTTTTGTAATAAATTTTATTTATTTATTATGATATCCTATTTTTATAATTAAATATTAAATGATCTTTTGGTAATTTTAATTATCTGGCTTGTGCCGCTGAACATGTAAGTGAGTGGTTAGGAGTCTCTCTAATTTGAACCCGGAGTTCTCAGGATTCGAGCCAAATCTGTTTGTGTTATGTGGTGGAGCTTCTGGCCTTAGTAGTCCGCGTGGCTTGAAAGGATTAGTTTATGTGGTATATGAAGCTAAATGTGTCTTGTGTGTGACGTCGGGACACCTTATGGCTTGACAAAAAAAAATGATACAAAAACCTTTTTATACATATATGACATGCTACAAAAAACTTTTGTAGAATCATTTTTTCAATTCCCATGGGCCTGTTTGACCGTGCTTCTTATAATTGTTTTTAGACCTAAAAACATTTTTAAGTATTTCTATGACAAAAAAAGACGTTTGTTTCAAAAGCGTTTTCAAAGTTTCAAGCGTTTTGAGGGTTCAAAAACACTTGAGTCTTTTGTTTTAGCTTAACTGAGGAAGTGTTTTTAAAAAAAAGCACTTAAAATTGTTTGGATATTCCTAAAATACCTACTTGTTTATCCTTAAATATCGATTTATTTTATTTAAAAAATACGGGTAATATCATATATTTTTAAAAATTCAAACAATTAAAATATTTTTTTAAATATTTAAAAAAATTATATAATCATAAAAAATACTTTATAAACATAATTATTTTAATTTTTTATTAATACAAAATTTTGCATATGTTTATTAATTAATTCAAATATTTTATAATTGTATATGTTTATTCATTAATTCACTTATTTCTATAAATATTTTAAAATTTGTATAATCATAAAAATAGTTGATTTAGGTTTTATTAATATAAATTTTATATGTATTTATAAGACAGAAATTCAAATTTTGGAAAAGGTAAAAATCGTTATTCGATTACAAATTGTTATTTGGTTAAAAATCGAATTTATTCTCGTCTCTTATGATGAAGCGGATTTCATCGTTTAGGTCGTCTCATGAAATCTAGCTAGCCGCGTCGAATTCAGTCAGATTTCGTCGGATGCAGGAACCGGTCGAGGTCGACAGCGTTTTCGAGGCATTGTGGTTCGAGTGCCGTAAAACGATTTTCGATGCGACCAGAAATTAAAGCATTATATGACTTCTTTAAGTGTGTGCCATAAGTGGCGTGAGTAGAGAAATGATGAAAATGGGCCAGTACGAGATAGTGTCGAGATGTCAAAGCTGGGAAAGAATAATGAAATGGTCATTTTGGGAAATTTATTAAATGAAGATAAGGCGAAACATAAATAGTGTTTGTCTTCAACTGATATCAAAAGAGAAAAAACGTGGGAAAGCAAAATAGATGCAGTGACTATGGGGTTTTGAGTTTAGAGAGAGAAGGTGTGTCTTACTGCAGAATGTCAGGTAATCCGATAATTCGAGTCTTCGGGGCAGAAGGAAGGTACTGCTCTGTGGAGGCCTACGCGTGGGCCGCCGGTTGAGGGTTCGACAAACTCCAAGGGTAGGGTTTCTCCTACTTGGGTTTTACACTTCATTTAGGTGTTTTATAATGTTCCCCGGTTGGTTTGGGCGGCGAGAAATTTGTTTGATCGGTCACGAAACATGGGACAGGTATTAGAATTATTTTAGACATTTTGGACCGGTCCAAACGAACATCCGAGAAATTTATTTGAATTTGTTATGTTGCAGATTTATGCATTAAATTCTGTTTTGGTAGTAGGAAACGGAAATGGAGTATGAAATTCGGTTCACGAAGGCAGATGAAGGAAAAGATGAAGTTTGCCGTGGGCTGACCCTTTTGCTATTTTAAATTTAAAACAGTCCCAATTTGTATGGAATAGACCATAATTGTCTATGTGTTTTGGCATTGGAATTGTTTGATGTGAGTGGCTTGAGTTGGTTGATCAAAGAAATTAGTAGGTTAATGCTTGAAGTGTTAACATAATGACATAATTATATAAAATATAATTGTGGTTGTAGGCCATTGGAGATGAGATTGTGAATTGTCCAAATGAGCTAATTTGGGTGATGTTTGATGAATATTGAATAGCTCAAATGAGCTAAGTTGGGTGATGTGTGATGTGTTGAATTACATGCGTGTAATTGTAGTTAATTGAGAATATGTATATTGACATATTGTGTAAATGATATATTATATATATAGTGTGAATTGGCATAATGCATTTCATATGCAGGGGTAACCTAGAAGTTAAGTGTGTGTGCATGAAATGAAAAATTGAAAAGAAAAAGCAGCGTTTTTTTAAAAGGAATTTCCACGGGATGAATTCGGGAGAATGGGGTTGGGAGGCCGGTCGACGAGATCCCGAGCCGGATGAGGACCATGTGGCCCATTTCGGAAGATTCTCGACACATTTGCCTCGGAGGGTGATCCCGTATTTTCTCGACACTTGGTAGTACATTTTGGAAAACACAACCGGTTTTGTTTTGAAAATGATTATTTTCTCATACATGGCTTAGGTAAGTGTGAGAGTCGGTGAGGACTCGAGACATGGGGATGACATGTAGGCGATTCAGTAGGATCGCGCATTTACTTGACGTGTGTTTAACACTGGAGCGTGCATTGCACTTAGGTGGAGAGTAGCCGGCAGGGGTGATTCACTATTGAGCGATGGCTCACCTTGTCGAGGATGCTATTTTACGGGTATAGGGAGCGTGAGGAGGAGCGACTAGTCACTGAGGTCGAGTTTGTGAAGCGGGTTGTGGCTTTGATGATTTTATATATGTATTAGAATTCTCTAATTTTAATATATGTGTTGTATAAGAGTAAAACATTTGAACTCTTAGAACTATTGGATATAGTTGGATTCATAGTTGGTATGATATGAGTATTGGTTTATGAGCCCAAGTGGTCGTTTTAATCCGCAAATTTGTTATATTGAATTGTTTGGAGACCGGGTTTATCACGAGGTTTTGTATTTAGGTAGGCTCACAGTACAAGGAGACTCTGCTCGATTTTCGTGAAAATGTCGGGTCACCCAGGCATTCCACGAGTATTACGTGTAAGGTTGTGGGTGATCGGCGGACACCACGGAGTTTGGGCGTCCTGATTAATATCACTTTAGTAATAATTTTTTATTATTATTATGATATCCTATTTTATAATTAAATATTAAATTTTCTTTTTGGTAATTTTAATGATACAAAAACGTTTTTATACATATGGAACATGTTACAAAAAAGATTATTTTAAAAACATTTGCTATAAAAGTGCTGTCAGAAAAAACATTTTGACTAAAAGCCTTGTTACAAAAAGTAGTGCCAAATTATCTAAACATGGTCTAAAACTATGAAAGAACCTTCATGGATAGTTGATTTTGGATTTCATTGTCAAATTTCTTTTAAAAAAATGACTATCAAATTTTAAAATTTCATTTCAAATTTAAACGTTTCAATCGTTTATTTGTAAATCAATCACTTTAGTTTATAGCTTTTGAAAATTGTTTTTATTTTAAAAAATGAGAACAAAAATTAGGAAAACGTGTTTAATTTTCGATTTTTTTCTAAAAAACTACAAAAGCATTAAATTTAAAGAATAAAGAGTTTTTAAATAACACATAAAGGTTTTTTAATGTTTTCATAAACTATTTTATAAAGGCATATCCAAACATGCCTTAGTTTCCTCTTTCTATTTTTCTATATTTTCTCAGACTATCTTCGTTCTCACGATCTTCTCGAACCACTAAGAAATACCCCAACTGAAAACCACAACTAGCGATTATGATCCCTTCATTTGTTTCCTTTTACGTGTTCGTGTTCTTGAGTAAGATTCCTTGATTATTGGTTAATAAGCGGATGCTCGGTGAGGATCATTTATAGTTTGTTCTTCTTGTTTTAGAGGTTTAATTTCGTTGGTTGTGTTCATGGGCGATTCTTTCTTTGGTTGATGAAAGATGAAGAGGGTGAGTAGAGGAGGAGAATTTTGAGGTTGGGTCGGTCGAAATTGTCGATGGGAATGGCGATGCTGAGAGGGCTTTGTCATAGGGTTTCCATAAACGAACAAGCGGTTTTCGCGGGAGAGACAGAAGAAGGATGAATCAAAATCAAGGGAGGGCAACAATCTCTTTGAAACACGATAGCGGTCTAACGCTCATGATTTTCGCGGCACATATTGTACCCCTCCTATTGTATGATTTTTTTTTGTCTTAAAACTGATTTCTTTATCTATTTTTTGAATTTTTATGCTTTTTTGTATTTGTTTTTTTGTTTTTAAGATTTCAAACGGCCCAGTGGAACATTATTTAGAGGCAAAAGTGGTTTTCCAGTGTCACGATGTTCATTTGTAAGCAATTTTCCTTCTTGTTCTTTATTTTCTATTGAACCTGCACATTTTATGTATTCGTTTTATTTGCCTGATTTGGTGTCTAAAGCGAAGTTTTGTTATTTTATTGTTTCTATTTTTATTTATTTTTAATTCTATTAGGTATTTTTAATTCTATTGTTTCCAAAATTGCTTTTGAAGGACTAAGCCATTGCTTGTATTAGGCTGTATTTGTTTGTGTTGTGATCAAAGAGTGATGAAAGTTCACCACTTTGTATTTTTTCTTGTTTTCTCATAAGCATGGCAATGGATTATGTGTCCATTGCCATGACAGATAACTTGATCCTCTTTCAGTTGCTTATCCACCCATTTTAAGGCTTTCTTTTATAACTTATTTTAAATCACCATCTTATAATCCATAAGTCTACTCTATATTTATAAGTTTTTTGAACTCTTATATTTGGAAATTTCGCATAACAATTCAACATTATAGTATCATGTAATGCTCCATTATTTTGAATTTAGTTCAGTAGATTCACATTCATGGGTTGCTTTTCGAGAAGCAGTAAGTTGTCTTATTTCACTAGATACAAGTTTTAGTGATATCTCATTTACCACAAAAGTTTTAATGATTATTGAGAGAGTTCAGATAATGTTGCAGCCAATGTTTTGCTCCATAATCATGTTTACTTGATATTGTACATGTGGCGTAAACAATGTAGACTAGAAAATCGTCATGAGATTCAAGAAGTAGGAGCTATGCTTTCACCTACTTTTCCACTTAATTTGATTTACTTTGGGAAAAATTCGAGACATACGCTCTGAAAATTGATTTGCGGGTTTTTCTATTTCTTTTCTTCTATTTTTCCTAATGTCCCTCTATTTTGGTCCATATGCATCTCGTCTTTGTCCACTTGAAACTTTCATATAAGTTAATGAATTAAGTTGTAGGCTGCTCAAATTTCTATTACCACTAAAAAATTTTGATTTTCTGAATTCTTTTTGGGAATCTTTGATAACTTCATTGTGAAATATTTTGGTTGTGGCTATGTTAGTTTGTATTTACTACTTTCTTTTCAGCCCAGAAAGACTTGGAACACTACCATATTCTTTGAAATAAAAAAACAAAGTGCAATTTGTAATTATTTTCTTTGGTGTAAGTGAAAAGGAAATTAGTGAGTTATAACCTAATTTGGAGGATGATGATTTTTTTAAAACTAGAATTAGACTTCCTTGATATTTGTCATGTCAAATTGGTTCAGTTCTTCCCCTTTGTTTGCGAGTGGAGACTAGTAAACGTTGCCACTCAAAGTTTGTTGCGAGAGGTTGCAAGTGATGCCTTCTTGGTATGTTTTCTTAATTCCTAGTTTTTTTTTTTTTTGATACGGATGTGTGTGCAGATTCTAGTTATGCTTGTGTTATGTAATTTAAGGCTTTTTTTCTGTGCATGGAGACTATGTTCATGGATGCACAGAAAGAACTTATGTTTTCTAAAAGGACTAGGAACTAGTGGTATGTGTGGAAATTGTGACGGATGTAAAGTCATTTTTTTTTTTTTTTTTATGTAGGGTTCTTATCAATGGGAGAGTAAACTAAATGAGATGGTGAGGTCTTTGACATTTAAGAAGAATGGGTGGAGTAAGAGTGAGAAATTAAGAGGGGTGGAGAAAATGGTAAGTGAAATAAAGAAGAAAATCTTAAGAATTTAGAAAATCTTTCTTCTTTTGTTGGATTATAAAAGCCTTTATGTTGTTAGAAAGAGTAATTTCTATATTGTTCCAATGTTGAGATGCACATTAAGATCCATTCGAGTCTCTTGCTTTGTGATATAGGTAGATTTATTAAAGTCTAGGTGTCACATTTAAGGGGATGTAGGAAATTATTTACTAAAGAAGTATGATGAAACATCTTCCTCTGATAGAGAATAAACACAAATCCTCTTCGTAGCGCTAAGTCACGACTGCTTCACTAAAAGATAAGGATAAACACGAAGCATATGCCATAGGCAAACATTCATGTATCCTGGTTATCCAGGTAACCTACCAATACCTTTGGATTTATGCCTATTTGTCCAGTTGATGTAGCGATATGCAAAGGAGCTATGTAGAGAAATATATGGATATGTTTCAATACCTTGGAGATTACATGTGGGATGCACTACATGTTATGTTAGTCGAGACTGGTCTAGAGCATGTGCATCTTGTAATTGGTACTATCTTAATGAAGCTCATATGACATATATTAGGCACATTCTAAACCATGTGGATTTTAATTAGAACTGATGAAGATGAATTTTTAAGATATACATCAAGAAATAATAATTTGTATGTATTGTAATTATAGACAATTAGGTTTGGTTGCTTGTTTCAGATTAAGATTGTAATTTATTATGTTATTGATGGATGATAATTGAAAATTGTTTTAGGATCTAAAAATTTATGACTGTTATCATGTTTATTGAGAAGCTAATAGAGCTGCAAATTGTGTAACTAAGAAAGATATTGGCATTATAGATTCAATCATCTGGAAGTCAGATTTTCCTAAAGATGTTTCAAATTTTAGTTTTGAAGATTATTATGACTCTTCCTTCAATCATTTTTGGCTTTTTGCAAAGTTTTTGTTCCGTAGTCTCCTTCCATTTGGAGAATTGACTAGGGATGAAGGTCCTTGATAAGAAGGTGGGTGATCTTCATTTTTGCTTTGGTCTTCCACAGACTGACATATGCTTTTTTTTTTCTTTTTTTTTTAAAAGGGAGAGAGATAAGAAGGTGGGTGATCTTCATTTTATGTTCTTTTCTTTGCTGAGTTGGGAGACTAATCCTTGGAAAGATTTGTTGTCCTTCACAGCATCCATCCATGTATCGTACAGGAGTTTATAGGACATTACTAGCTCTTCATTAGAGATCTCCTCCTCATCTTCATCACTAGTTTGATCATCGTGTGAGATTTGATTGAGAGACAGTGAGTGTGTTCTTGTCGTCGTCTGAATAGCCTTTGAGACAACACCATGAACGTCCCGAATTTGAGGTCCTCCAATTGTATTTTCTGATAGAGTAATGAAGGCAACATGTTCATTATTCTCAACCTCCTTGTCATCTTTAGATTCGATCCTCGCTCTAGATTATGATTTGTTCTTGGTGTTAGCACATTCTGCGCATTTATGCTTTAGCGTATACAAAAGCGCCAGCTTGATGTCCAGTAGCTTTATTTTGCATTGACGTCTCCATTTACATCTAAATCAAATTATAAAATAATAAGTATAAAAAGGATGAATAATAAAGAGAAAAATATGACATTTTGCATTCTCATCAATTAGCTAGCTTAGAGGAATTGAAGAAAATTTTTGATGGATATCTTGCTTCTACATCATGTTGTTGTGGATGATTCTGGGAGATGGATGGTAATTTGGTTTTGGTTAATGAATGATGCTAGACATGAATCTTTATGCAGAAGCCATACTACCAATATTGGAGATGGGTATGAGATAGGATTTGTGAATAAAGGTACCCACGAGCCAGGAGTTAGGCAGTATAGAAGAACAGTAGTCCATTGAACTACCTTTCACCAATTTGATCATAACTCTTGGATTTGGAAAGTCAAAATGGCCTTTTCAGTTATTTTTATTAGAACCCTAACTCATATACCTTTCTCTCCCAACCATATAGGTCCACACATACTAAGAAATACCTTAGTCGAATCGATTTATTCTCTAGGAGTTGACCCGAGATTACCCTTGTTGTGGTGTTCCTTGGGTAGTAATTTTAATGTTTGAGTGTAAATTTATTTTAGTTTTGAAATAAATCATAAAAATAAATGTTTTTAGGTTAAAATAACATTAAAAATGAATCCGGAACGTCGAAAAACCTTAAGGTAGTCATATAGATCAAATTAGAACTAGTATGCAAGCAGTAATTTTGAAGAAAACGAAACAGCCCGTAGACGAAGAGTGAAATTCAGGGCAGCTTTGTTAAAACCCCATTTCCTCCAGCTCCTCATTTCTTTCACTCCACTCTCACCCCACACCTCTTGGAACCCTAGAGATCATTAGAGAGGAAGAAAGGAAGGAGGCGAACAAGATATTTAAGGAATTAAATTCGAGATCAAAGGGTTCAGATCTTCATCTGAGAACTAAGGATTTAAAGTAGGGGTTTTTCTCATTCACTTACATTGAGGCTAGAGATGATATATATGTATGTTTTGGGCTATGAATGTTATATATTTATGATATGAAATCATCATCTCTTAGTCTTTTTACAAAGATTACATGGTTGAGCAAAGTTAGGGTTGGATACCCATGAAATCCCTTTTCTTGGCTTAAAAACCCTAGTATTTGAAAATGATGGATTTCCTTCTTGAATGTGTTCTTTGTTATTGATTTCTAAATCATAGTGATTTGTGTTTAGTAGTAATATGACGTGGTTTAGTCTTGTTTCAAAATTGTTTATTGAGAATTGCACTCATAATGGTTGTGGATCTTTAGAAGAATTGCTTGTAAATTGGGGATTTATGGAATCGTTGGTTATGGGTGATGATTGTTGGTATGATATGTTCTTGTATGGTTATTAGAATGAACATGGGTGAGAGGTTCCTTGTAAGGATGCTCATTCCTTCTCAAGAGGTTCCTGGTAAGGATGCTTGAGAAACAAAGATAACATGGAGGAGTAGAGGTTCTTGGTAATTATCTTTACTTGCAGAGAACGAGGGGTGGAGGTTACCGTTAAATGTGCTACTTGCCCAAGACTAGTTAAAATTGTTATGGTGAAATAGATTATTATTTTATGTGGTGCTCGTTTATTCATTTAATTACTGATTTTACATAAACACCGAGATCACATTTAAAATGTATCAGCTGTTTTTATGTCAGGTGTATATCTATGTTATGTTGAAAAAAGAGCCAGGCCGTTTTCCATACTTTTCTAAGCCTTGTTCAAGTTTGGGAGGATTTTCCTCTGAGCTTCATGCTTACCACATCTGAACCTTTTCAGATTTTACCCTTGAGGAGGTGGCGGCAGTCGAGGAACCCGTGCATTGGGAGGGCCCACCCGAGGGGAATCTAAATCCCAAGGTGAACATGTAGAACTATCAGTTTCTTTAGTACTAGACTAGAGAAATTATTTTGAAATCATGTAAAGTCTAGTATTTTGTTATTCCATTGCGCTATCATAGTTTAATTCTTTGAAAATGTAAATGCCATAGTTGGGCATATTCTTTTGATATTGTGGCCATGGTTTGGCTTATTCTTTTGGAAGGTTAGTGTGGGTATTACATACGGTGAATGAAAATCTTTTGGGATAATGTTGTAAATATTTTAGGGATAAATGGACCTGGGGTAGTTGATTTAGTATAATTGCACAGGTTGTGTTTTGAGTAGAGCTCCCCGAACAAAGGAGACTCTGCTCGAATTTTGTTAAATTAAGGACCCCCGATTATTTATGGATTTTATTAGTGCTCTCATGGTGTAAATGGTTGTTAGTATGTAATCTTTGTCGAGGTATTTGGGCGATTCTGACATTTGATCACTTGCTTTTGAATTTATACTCCATGTTCTCATATGAGATTTCATTCTTTTTTCTCCATTCTTGTCCCCATAGAGTCTAACCTCTGAAGAACTAGAGTAGGAATTTGGGCCAGTGCGAATATACGTGAGATTTCTTCTAGAACGTCCTACTTTTGACCTCCTGGCATTATGTTTTCAAGTGGGTGATGAGTGCAACTGGTTCACTGATGTGGTCTTCCACTTCCTTGCTTCCTTTGTGGATTACTTGCGAAGTGTCCCAAGCTTCCTTTGCCGATTCAAAAGTTGCAATGAGGCTAAACTGTCTGGAATCCACACCATATTGGATAGCATTGAGAGCCATCCAATTCTGGTTGCTAATTTATCTTCTTCCACTAATCCACTCTTAGTCTTGACCATCGTTTTCCATCCCGGCATATCTTGATTTAGAGGACATCATCACATCCAATACTAATCTCTAAGCTTTCATATCAAGATTTAATGAAGACAAACATCACGAACTTACCAATATCAGAGCCTTAGTCCCATCAAGTAAGGGAGGACAACCTAGATTCACCTTCCTTTAATAAATCCATCTCAAACTCACACACAAGCTATTAGAATGAAAACACAAATGCACTTTCATTAACCCAGTGACTCGCTACAATACCAATTGAAAATTATAACTGTGAGTTAGAGACCTCGTTCTAACAACGTCTATGCGGTGTTTGAGCGATCAGTTCCAGAAACGTGATGTAAAAGATAGAATAAATCAACATGAAAAGTAACCCTGACACACACGAGAGATGTTTACTTGAGGTTGGCCGTACCAACATCCATGAAGTACATCTGCTAAATGCAAGGATTTCCACAATTTTTGAATAAGTTACAATTAGTCTTACATGGACGAGATCTCCCCCTTAACCCAAGGCCCTTCTTTCACCTATTCACTCCCCAATGGAATTTAGAACCACCCCTTGTTCCCCTTATCTTAGCAAAGAGCAAACTACCCTTCATACATCAATTAACAAGATATAAAAGAAATCATCTCTCATAAGTGAGAAGCTTTTAACGTGCAATACTTTAGTGAGTATCTTCACTTCGCACCATTCAACACGCCTCATTTGATATGCAATTCGTGCTCCTTTGATATGAAATCATTTATGGTCGTCCCATGCATCCCTTTAATTGGCTTTATAAGACTTGGATTTGAGGACTCTAGATAATATTAGACTTTTATCCAGTTAAAGTCTCGATTGACTTTCTAGCTCTTACAGCCCGATGTGACGATATTATCCACAATATTACGATGATATTGGAAAGTCTAAGATTATTGCGATTATAGTATTCACGATCTCCTTATTAAATTGGAAAGACTTGATTATGTTGGATCAATATACGATTTGGAATACTAATATTATCCATTTTCTACCAATAATCGAGACACTATTCCTCGACAATAAGTCTTGTATTCTAAGAAATCCTCTTTATAATAGAGTCCTTGAGCTCAGGCTCTATATAGAATAGCTTAATTTCACTCCCCAAAGGACTTTATCTACAACCTTCCATGAGCCTTTTTGGTTTTAGATAGATTCCTTCTTTATTTTAGTTTATCTCACATGGAATTTAAGCAGGAAGTCCAAATCAATTGGAATCTTATTGTCGTTCCAAGTGTTGTGTATTGGCCTCTAGAGTCCAGAAACCCCAAAACTTATATGTTCTTCAGAAAACTTGGTCTTGAGATTTAAAACTTAGGCATTAATAGCCAATTACAATCTTGACAACCAGTTGAACTAAATTTTAATCTATTTGTAATCCAAAAAAACCCTAAAAATAGAGAAGATGTTGAAGAAGGAAAACATAAACAAAAAGAAAAAAAAATACAAATCCAAATTTTTATATTTTATTTTATACTTTGAGGTTAGAATTCAATATTTGCTTTTTATATTACTACTTTTAATCTTGTTTTTTATTTTTCTTTTTGACAACAATTAATACATTTTTATTCAGTTTTATAACGGAAGGAGATTATATAAGAGACATTAGATGACTCAAATATTTAAGTATTGAATTATTATGCCTTGTTAATTCCTTTGGTATCAAGCATGTCAAACATACATTCTTCTTTGTTGAATGACTTGAATTTCATAATAACGTTATTTAGAACTTGAAGTACTAGAGTGTTTTTAGTATCCAAAAAAAAAAAAAACTGGTACTAAAATAATAAACACAAATGTATCGGCTTTTGGTGAAATCGTCTAGTATATTTGAATTTTTTGATCTCAGTACCTCCCCAGCGTTTATTTCATAGCTTAGCCATGCCTCTGCTGTTACTTAATTGCACAAATGGACAAATAGACATTTAATGCCGCTGATATGGAATACCATGTGTATATCTCTTTTATCGCTAACCTGATATCAAATTTCGATATTTAGAGATTTTTCCTCAAATTATCATAGTAATCTAAGATATCGAAATTAAAGGAGAAAAACCTTAATTATAGGTTAAAGTAGAGGAGAAATTTCACAATTTTACCCTAATCTAGTATAAAAAAATTTCCTCCTAATTTTTCCATAATCCGAGATAGTAATTAAGGAGGGAAAATCCGATTTGGAGTCGAGATTTAGAATGGAATGGAAAAAAATCCAAGGGGGGAAAATATAAGATCGAGTGGGGTGAGAAATCCAATTTGGAGTCGAATGAGAATGGATTTGAAAAATGTAGATTTTACCTAATCTAATTAGGGAATGGAATGAGTGGCATTGAAAATGATGTTAGGGTGAGAATTGTGAATGCTAGTTGGTGCCTGATTTGGGCATAAAATAAAAGAATCTTTAATCTTAAGTTGTCATTTAATCATCCCAATACAACAGTCTCGAATGTTTTTTTATCTTACCTTTTTGTTTTCAGTCCTTCCAATCCAAACACCTTTTGTATAATCCTTTGTATTTGATTAGGATAAAATAGAGAAAAAATTTCGATGTAAGACCCGAGAAATTCCAATTTCTGAAAAAAGGGCAAAATCGTAATTTCGGTCAAAATCGAATTTATTCTCCTAGTCTCACGATGACCAGCGGATTTCCAGTTGGAATCGTCTGTGAAATCTAGCTAGTACATTCGAATTTAGGTCAGATTCCAAGGCGATCGGAGTTGACCGTTTTAGAGGCATCGTGTTTGGTCTTAGTAAAAGCGATTTAGATCTTGACGAAAGTCATATATAACAACGTACTCATGTGCCACTTGAGTGGCATGAGTAGAGAAATGATGAAAATGGACCGCCCAGAGATAGTGCCGAGTGTCAAAGCGGGAAAGAAGGGCGTAATGGTAGATTTTAGATTTGATTAAATGAGAATGAGACAAAACACTCAATAGTTTCGTCTCTTACAAATGAAAGGAGAAGCAAAAAATGTGAAAAACCAGAAATGAGATGCAGAATGTGGTGTTTTTGAAATCTAGAGAGAGAAAGTGTAACTTCTCTAGATTCCGAACCCCGATCCATTGTCGGAATTACGTCGGAAGCGAAGGAAATTTGCTCTGTGACAGAAACACGTGTGGGCCACTTAGGATTTGAGGTTTGACAAACTCAGAGTGAGGTAGAGGTTTTCTCCTACTTGGGTTTTATTCTTTATTTAAGTACTTTGTAATCATTTGAGTTGAATGAAGTGAGGAAATGGTTGATCAGTCTGAACTTGGGACGGATTATTAAAAATTTTGAGACATTTTGGGTAGTCAGAGTGACATGCCTTCACGGTTCTACTGGCTTATGAAAGTGATAATTTATTGAATAAATTATGTATTGGTGTGCATAAGGCCGGGAATGGCCGTGAAATCCGAGTTCACAAAGTGAACCGTTGAATTGATGTTGGTCGTGAACAGTAAAACCTAGGGTTTTACTGTTCATGTGAATAGTGTTCATGAAAATAATTTTTGTGAATTAATGTGTTTGGTCGAGTAATTCAAGTAGAATTGCTCGTGTGTGATCATTAGCCCATGTGAGCTAATTTTGATGTGATGGAATGCGAAATTACATAACATGATTGTGTGATTTAATCTTATGTGAATATATGCATGTTTATATATTTGCATGTGTTATAGACTGTAATGGAATTGGCATCATGAATTCCACATATGCCTTTGGGAGCACCCTAGGGCGATAAGAGTGAGTGCATGAGGTGATGCAGAAAATGGTTTCGGAGGTTGTCCTAAAATGGTAATTATCGGAGGGTAGTCCACCTTAAAAATATCAATTGTCGGAGGCGTGATTGATATACATCGGAGGGTAGTCCATAAATGTGTCGTCGGAGGCTGATCCAATTGATATATATACATCGGAGGGTTGTCTCTGAATAAACTATAATAGATTCTCCTCCTGAGGCTTAGGCGAGAGTATGAGGGAATCGATGAGGACTCGGTATGAGATATTCCAGGTTAGACATTCAAGTAGGATCATGCATTTTCTTGAATGTGTGTTTACTGGAGCATTGCATATGCATAGGTGGAGAGTAGCCCGGCAGGGTGATTCACTCACTGAGCACTAGCTCACCCTATCGAGGGATACTATTTTACAGGTATAGGGAGCGCGCGAGGGGACGGTTCATCATAGAGGCCGTTTAGAAGAAAGCCGGAATGTGGCTTTGATGGTTTTGCATGTATTAGAATGTTTTTTTTTTCATTTTAATATATGTGTTGTATAAGAGTAGATCATTAACTCTTGTAACTAGGATATATAGTTGGGATGTTTTATGAGTATTGTTATGGGCTCAAGTGGCCGTTTTACTCACGTTATAGATTATATTGGATAGTTGAGATATATGTTGTGAGTATGATGCAAGGGCCCAAGAGGTCATGTTTACTCGGTATAGTTGTATATGAGACCTTGTGTGGTCATTGTGTATATTGGGACAGATTATATACAGGTTTTGTATTTGGGTAGAGCTCCCCGTACGAATGAGACTCACCTTTGGATTTTGCATGAAAATGTCGGGTCACCCGAGCATTTCTGAGTATTCAGCGGGTTGACGGAGTAGTCGCGGACCCGAGGTTTGGGGCGTCTGACTTAGTATCAGGCTTAAGTATACAAATACCTAGGAGCTCAGGTTTGGGTATCCACTCGCATGGGTGGTTTGATGTAGAGTATAGGTATATGAAAACCTAGAGATTAAGGATTTGGGCTTAGGCCATAGTCTTTGAGGTATAAGAACATCACTATTAGGTGTGGTTCGATGTTGAGTTTAGGTATGAGATTACCTAGGAAATCACGGGACAAAACTAGGACACTACATGCATGTGTTTGGTGTGTTTTGTGTGATTTGATGAATTGTTGTGTGAAAATATGCATAACATGAATTATGTGTTGTGATTGTTTGTATGCTTAGTGATTAGCACATAGGAAAAACATGATGTGTTGGAAAAAAAAATTTAGGAGTTTTAATGATTATGGCTGGAAGCCCAGAAGAATAAAATAAATTTTAATAAATTTATTTGGTTTATAGGATAATGAAATAAGATTTTAATAAATTTTAAGGTTGAACACTAGGGTTTAGTGTGAGAACAAGGTTGAGAAAATTTTCCGCTAAGTGGTTCAGAAAATTCTGGACAGTAGCTCAATGCTTAAATAAGAGCAGGTTGGGTTTGTGAAATTCTGGAAATTTATTCCAGTTTTTGCACAAGAAAAAGGATTAAAGTAAACTCATAAAATTATTGAGTTGTATGGATCGATATTCAAAAAACTCTTGCATGTAGGAGTGTAAAGGAAGGCCCTCTTACTGGGGAAATGAAAAAAAAAAATGGGGTGAGAAAATTATTTTCTAAGGTTTCTGAAGTGTAAAAGGCGAAGAGAATCTCCCAATTAAAACAAATTTTTATAAATTTATTTGAGTATTCTAGAAAATAAATGAAAATAAATTTTTATAGTTTATTTTGGTGTCTTGGAGAATGAGGAAAAAAATGGATATAAAATTTTTTTTTGGTGTTTTACGATCCGGTATAAGATGGAAAAAAAAATGTGTATATGTTTTGGGTTTTTCAATGACTTAAAGAAAAAAATGCGCTCAAAGAGGAGCGAAGCGGTTGGAGCTCTTTACTTAATTATATTAATGAGCTTAGTCTTTTGGCAAAGGGGTGTATTGCAAGAGAAGGGTGTAGTTGGCTTGGTTTTTATTGCAAGAGGAGAATTGTATTGCAAGAGAAGGGTGTAGTTGGCTTGGTTTGTATTGCAAGAGAGGCATGTTGGCTGAAAAAAAAAATTTGTATTGCAATGGGTAGAAATTGTATTGCAATAGGGAAGTTAGTTGTTATATTGCAATACACGGATTGTATTGCAACTTGGGTGTGTAGTGACTGGTTTTGTGTTGCAATACAACAATTGTATTGTGACAAGGGTTGTAGAATGGAAAAATTGTATTCATGATACTTGTATTAATATTGTGACTAAAGGGCTTGAAGAGTTTGTTTTTTTGTATTGCAATACACATGGTGTATTGTGGCTAAGAAGGGACTTGGGGTTGAGAATTGTATTGCAATACAATTATTGTATTGCAACTTAGGTCGGTAACGATGAACAGTACTGTGAACAGTAACGGCGAACAGTAGTAGTGAACAGTAAAAAAATTGGGAAATTTTTTTTTTTTAAAAAATAAATAAATAAAATCAAACAAAATGGAAAAAAAAACATTTTTTTAAAAAAAATTGAAATTTTCGAAAATAAAATTTTTGTTGCTAAATATGATTTAATATATTGGATAAATGGTCTTGCATTGCTTATGAATGCAGGGACTTGAAATATACACTAATTCTGTGTATGAATAGTGTCTCGGGGCTGCATTTACACCCTTTGAGATACGTAATTAATGTTGCATGTTTTGATTGCGTGATTTTATGTTTCAAATTGCGTGGAAGGACATATACACGGTATGATGTATATGGGAATTATGATTGCGCGATTGTTGCGTAGGAAATTATATGCATGGTGTAATGCGTATAGGAAAAGGGTGAATGCTAAGGTTATGAACTATGACCTTAGGGTTGGATCTTGAGATGAGCAGAAAGCTTAGAATCTTATTGAAATAAATGAATTGAGTGGTTGGAAGTTAGCTCCACTTAGGAAATGAACAGGTCAGTTCATGGTTGTCAAGTCTATTAGTAATTGGCATGTGCATTGCTAGTTAGACTTAAATGAAAATTAAATGAATCTGGTTGCCATTCGACATGTGTAGATGGCTAGTCGAGTAGCGGGACGTAGAGGCGTCCACGAGATGCTAGTCGACACCGGCCAATTGACTGACCCTGATGTTGTTCCGACGGGCCTTTCTGTGAGTACATGGAAGTATTCTTGGCTGTAAGACGAAATTCGATTTATGGAAAAGGGCAAAATCGTAATTTGGTTACAAAATTTGTAATTTCGGATTAAAAATCAATTTATTCTCTTGATCTCGGATGATGAAGCGGTTCACCATTGGAATCGTCTCATGAAATCTAGCTAACTTGTCGAATTTATTGAATTCGAAACCGATCGGAGTTAGCCGTTTTTTCGAGGCATCGCCGGTTAGTCTTTAATGAAACGATTTATGATGTGACCAAAATCACACATATAACAGGTACTCATAATGCCGTAAGTAAATGAATAGAAATGATAGAAAATGGACCCAGTAGAGATAGTCTTAGAATGTCAAAAGCGGAGAAGAATGGACATAATGGTCATTATTGGAAATGTTTAAATGACACTAAAGACAAAAACTACCGGTGTCGTCTCCTACATATCAAAGAAAAGAGCCAAAATGGGAGGGACTTACGGTGCGGCGAAATGGCGATTTTCATAGAGAGAGAGACTTCTCTCTGAAATTCAGTAAAATCCTAGCCGTCGAAGTCGTTGAGACAAGAAGCAAAGCTGCTCTACGCGGAGAGGTCTACGCATGGACGCCGGATTTGAGGAGTTTTGACAAACTCCTCGAGGTAGGGGTTTCTCCCTACTTAGGTTTTACACTTTATTTAAGTGTTTTTCAATGTTTCGGTTGGTATGAGGCCTTGAACGGCCGTTTGATCGGTCCCAAAACATGGGACCGAATTGTTTGAATTTATGGAACCCAAATTTTGGTGTTCGTGGCTGTCACGGACTGCTTGGTGGTTAATTGGCATAAATAATGTTATAAATCATGTATTGATTGGAATAAGAGTAGGAAATGGTAGTGAAACCGGAGTTCGAAGTGGCCGTGAAGTGAGGTCGTGAACGATCAAACCTAGGGTTTTACTGTTCATGTGAATAGTGTTCATGAAAATAATTTTTGTGATTTAATGTGTTTGGTCGAGTAATTCAAGTAGAATTGCTCGTGTTTGATCATTAGCCCATGTGAGCTAATTTTGATGTGATGAAACGCGTAATTACATAACATGATTGTGTGATTTGAATTATGTGAATATATGCATGTTTATATATTTGCATGTGATATAGGCTTGTATTGGAATTGTCATCATGCATTCCATAGTATGCCTTTGAAACACCCTAGGACGATAGAATTAGTGCATGAGGTGATCACAAGAAAATGGTTGGAGGGTTGTCTAAAATGTTAATTATCGAGGTGAGGTCATACTAAAAATATCAATCGTCGGAGGCAAGCCCAGATTGATATATACACATCGGAGGAGTTGTCCACAAACAAAATAACATAATGAATTCTCATACGAGAGGCAGGCGAGTGTGGGAAGTCGAGAATGCGAGATGATGAGTTAGACATTCAAGTAGGATCATGCATTTGCTTGAATGTGTGTTTATTTTGGAGCATTACATTGCACTTAGGTGGAGAGTAGCCCACTTAGGGTGATTCCACTATTGAGCATTAGCTCACCCTGTCGAGGGATACTATTTTTACAGGTACGGGGCGTGAGGGACTGACTCATCCTCTACAGGGTAGAGTTTTAGAAAGTAGGATTGTGGCTTTGGGTTATGATTTATTACATGTATTAGAATTCTCTAATTTTAATATATGTGTTGTATAAGAGTAAAATTTGAACTCTTGAACTATGGTTGGATAGTTGGACATATATAGATTGTTATGAGTGTTGGTTTATGGGCCCAAGTGGTCGTTTTAATCATGAAATTTGTTATATTGAATTTATTTGGGACGGGTTTATCTGAGTTTGTATTTGGGTAGAGCTCCGTACAAAGGAGACTGCCAGATTTCGTGAAAAATGTCGGGTCACTTGACATTCGAGTGAGTATTAAAGCGGGTTGTGAATTGAGTCGACGGACCCCTGAGTTTTGGGGCGTCACGGCAGTATCAGGCTTAGGTATATGAATACCTAGGGAGCTCGGGTTTGGGTATCCATCACCACTTGGTGTGGTTCGATGTAGAGTTAGGTATGAGATTACCTAGGAAGGCACGGGATAAAATTAGAACACTGCATGTGTTTTGATTGTGATCATGTGATTGTGTGATTGATGTTTATAACATGTGATTGTTTGATGAATGGTGTGAATAGCATGTTGAATGTGCTGTGTGAATGGTGTGTGCTTAGTGACTAGCACATAGGAAGAAATGATGTTTTGGAAAATTCTAGGAGCTTTACAGTGTGTAAAACTAGAAGGAGGAAATAAATAAAATAAATTTTAATAAATTTATTTGGTTTGAAAAAAAAAAAAAAACAAATTTGTATATATACATATTTTGGATGGTTTTCCGGTGATGGGAACGAGAAAAAAAAAGTGATGTGAAGAAATTTCTAAAGTTTTACAATGTCCAAGCTGAAGAAAATAAAAAATAAAATAAATTTTTAAAAATTTATTTGGGTGTTCTGGAAGATGAAAAAAAAAAAAGAATATGTGTACAAATTTTTTTGGGTGTTTCCAGTAGCTGGAAATTTTGTGAAGAAAAATAAATATATATATATAGTGAAAAAAAACGAAAAAAAAAAATGCAAACTGATTTGGGCTCTTGCCCCGGAGATTGTGTAAATAAGAACAATTATTGAAAGAAGGGTATTGAATGGTTGGAAGTGTATTGCAATAAAAGAATTATATTGCAACCTTGGGTGTGTAGTTAGATGGGTTTGTATTGCAAGAGAATGGAAATTGTATTGCAATACAGTGGGTTGGAAGGCTGTTTGGTTGGTGAAGTTGTGTCACAATACACTTGGTGTATTGTGATAGGAGCAGGAGGCTTGGCTTGGTTTCTATTGCAATAGGAAGGTTTAAAGGCAAAAAAAAAAGTATTACAACTTAGGTGAACAGTATGGTGAACAGTACTATGAACAGTAACGGTGAACGGTAAAAAAATTTGGAAAATTTCTTTTTAATAAAAAAAAAATAAAATCAAATAAAATATGACAAAATTTTGGAAAAATAAATAAAATTTTCAAAAATAAAATTTTTGTTGATAAATATGATTCAATACATAGGATAAATGGTCTTGCATTGCTTATGAATGCAGGGACTTGAAATATACACCGATTCTGTGTATGAATAGTGTCTCGGGGCTGCATTTACACCCTTTGAGATACATAAGTTATGTTGCATGTTTTGATCGCGTGATTTTATGTTTCAAATTGCATGGAAGGACATATACACGGTACGATGTATATGGAAATTGTGATTGCGCGATTGTTGCGTAGGAAATTATATGCATGGTGTAATGCGTATAGGAAAAAGGGTAAATGCTAAGGTTAGGAACTATGACCTTAGGAATTTGAATAATGAAATAAATAGGAAAGCTTATAATTTTATTGAAATAAATGAATTGAGTGGTTGAAAGTTAGCGCCACTTAGGAAATGAACGGCTCAGTTCATGGTTGTCAAGTCTATTGGTAATTGGCATGTGCATTGCTAGGTAGACTGAAATGAAAATTAAATGATTCTTGTTGCCATTGGAAATATGTAGATGGCTAGTCGAGGACGAGGACGTAGAGGCGTCCGAGGTGCTGATCGGGCACCACCCAGGATTTGATCGGCGGAGCCTTTCTTGAGGTACATGGAGTATTAAGTGTTGCTGTGCCTGGGGCCAGCATAGCGGAGTAGTCAAGGAGATCTGTAGCCTCCGGAGGTTTAGGGCGCATCATCCTCAGGAGTCATAGGGAGGAGATCAGATGGTGATAGACCATTGGTTCGTACAGTTCGAGAAAGTGTTAGAGGCTATGGAGGTTGCCTCGACACTACCGGGATCAGACTACGTGTTCCGGCCTAGAGTGAGGCCCCAGTATGGTGGGGTAAGACTGGACCTCTGCAGGGTGCCGGAGGAGCCTTTGTGTGAGTTCTCCTGGGGCCCAGGCGAGACTAGGGATGATATGTCGAGGTTATAGAAATTTACAGGAGATCTGGGGGACTACTCTGATGGACTGAGGATCATGGACATGTCGAGTTTGATGTCATCTGAGGAATGGATTAGTGACGGCGTACAAGTTCGTTATCGGTGTGTGGGAAGTTCTGCTGCGGGATGAGTACTCGTCTTGGCATTCAGAGGCAGAGCGTGTTTGCCCCGGGACGGTATCTGAGGTCAAGTGTGAGACGAGTTCAGCGGTTGGCTCTTGAGCCTTACCACTAGGGACGAGAGACAGGACTTAGATCTACCTCGAGTAGTGTGGAATGTGTGGTCTTTGGGATGAGCTGCGGGATTACCTCACGGAGGGTAGTAGACATCGATGTGAGTTACACCACACAGTACTTCGCCCATCTTTATGACTCCATAGGATGGCACCGGTTGGAGTTACGGTATAGGTTGGGTTGCGGGAACTCGAGGAGTCGACTCACGGGAGTTATTGAATGAGGGTTCATTGACGAGCACTTCACCATGGGCGCTCAGGTGTTCTGAAGAAGGATAAGACCCTTACATTTATGCATTGACTCTGAGAGCAGTTGAATAGGAGTTCACATTCGAGAATCGGTACCCATTACGGATCGATGATTTATTTGATCGGTTGAGAGGAGCGCGAGTCTACTCCAGATAGACCCCTTCGCAGCGGTGCCATTGGCGGGGTTAGGGATCATGAGGATATCCCTAAGGAACGGCGTTAGGGCGCGTTATGGGCACTTTAAGTTTACGGTGATGCCCTTTGGATTGGCCGATGCGCGGTGACATTCATGGACCTCATGCGTAGGGTATTCCCGGCCTATCTAGATCGGGTTGTCGTAGTCTTCGTGGATGACAGCGCAGTCTGTACTCCCGATTCGAGTGGGAGCATGAGGTATCACTTGAGGGATCGTTTTACAGGTTGGCGAGAGACCGTCGGTGTATGCTAAAGTTTAGTAAGTGCCGAGTTTTGGCTTCTTGAGGTGGGGTTTTGGGACACGTGGTGTCGATCGAGAGTGTCGGTGGACCTAGAAGGTTGGTTGTGATGGTGGGAGAGATCGAAGTCAATATTTGAGATACGTAGTTTCTTGGGATTGGCTGCGTATTCTGAGGTCGGGAATGGGAGTACGAAGTTGTCAGTTGGGGGCGGGATCATAGGACCGCCTCACAGACTATGGACTCCATGGTTGGGACGGCCCTGACCATAGAAAGAGAGATCAAGGATGCTCGGAGCACTCGGGATGCGGGTGTTGGTAGCGAGAGGGAGGATCAGCCTTCTTCTAGTTCGGAGAAGGCGAAGACACGCTTCACACGGTTGGACCGGGGCCGAGGATTGGGCATGAGGCAGGATTGCCCAGGAGACGGGGATCCCCGAGCTGCAGGACAGTGCGATCCCGATTCGGTATGAAACCCCGGGAGAGTATCGCGAGTTCATTCCTCCACACCACTAGTGCGGAGTTAGAGGAACCGGTTTCGGGTTTCGAGTGTTATCTGAAGCCTCCGGCTAACACGAGATAGGCGGAGGGGCGGTGGTAAGGTCGAATCAGGGCGGATCGAGTTGCATAGCGGGCGTGGTGGACCTTAGGGTGGTAGACATATTGGTTGTTGATGTCAAGCTTGACGTGGATGAGTTGACGACCATTGGGTCGTCGATGGTGGACCTTAGCGAGGTTGTCATACTAGGCCACGATCTTGGATTTGGGCTTAGAGTTTAAGACCTTTAGAAGCCGGTATAGATGTTCTTCCTAGGATGTAGGGTTTGAGAGTTGACTGATAGGTGAGTTATGAGTGAGAGATCCAGAAGTTACGCTCATGAGTGGACCACTGAGGAATGGGTTGTCGCAGTATAGCATCATTGCGTTCATGTGCACGGTGACATCGTGTTGAGTCGGGTGTGGGTGCACGGTATGGTCATTCACCACTCTTGGTGAGTGTGGGTTGAGTTTGTCTTTAGGAATACGTCCAATGAAGACTCATAGTTCGATTCAGTAAATGAAGAGTAATTAGAGTGTGTTAAGGCCCGAAACAAAGAGCA
The DNA here is from genome assembly GCA_016808115.1 of Tetrastigma voinierianum. NCBI lineage: Eukaryota > Viridiplantae > Streptophyta > Magnoliopsida > Vitales > Vitaceae > Tetrastigma > Tetrastigma voinierianum. The sequence continues at coordinate 192,968 of JAEQBH010004845.1, read as the reverse complement.
TCAAATCCCTAAGATTGAGAAGCACAGGTTAAGTGTAAGAGACCAGGGAGATATCAGAATTTTTGTGTGGGTGTAAGAGACCGGGAGATATCTAATTCTGTGTGCTTATATGGCTCGAAGTATGGCCAGAAGAATTAGGTTGCCCGAAATGAAAACACACGGTCAAGTATCACATAGACTTAGAGTTGAGTGATAGGAGTCGGGAGTGACTCGAGATGAAAACACATGGACAAGTTATCACGTAAACTTAGAGTTGAGTGATAGGAGTCAGCAGTGACTCGAGATTTGGATACCCCTTTGGAAATTGCATTGGGTGTTGTAGAGCCGGCAAGGGCTCGGTATATGGATGTCATACATGACTTGGACTAGGTTAACGGTCCATTGGATTATCAATGATTGTGACCTTGGGAAGAATTAGTTTACACCTAAAAGCGAGAGGTTGTGTAGGTTACGTATTGTATGGATTATATCTGGTGTTAGAGGACATCACTAGTGAGCATGGATCTGGATCATAAGGGTAGGCTGGGAGGAGCATTTTCCTTTAAAGAGTCGCTTTACAAACAACGAGTTATCGAGGTAGTATCTGAGGATGGCATCGTATGAGGCATCGTATGGGAACCCGTGTAGATGCAGTTATGTTGGACCGAGGTGGGCCGAGGCGCCAATCAGCGGTCACTGATCGGTCAGAGACACCTGCGAGAGGTGGGCTTGATGCGACGGCGTCTTCTCATGGCTCGGAGGCCCGCGGAAGAGCTATGCGGATGTCTGGCTTGTCGACCCTTAGAGGATCGAGGTTGGTGAGTCACGTTTTCTTGAAGGTGATGCTACGGAGGGAGTGGTCGGGTTCGCGGCGTGGGAAGGTATCGTAGGGTTTATTGGACCTTCGAGATGAGAGGTATGTATCTTGTAGGCGTCTTAGGTTGGCATTCATAGCCCATCATGTCGGTGTCACGGGTGTTTTCACGTCTCCATGTCAGTATACTCGGATCGGCGCGTGTAGTGGATTGGGGGACGGATAGAGATTGACAGCTGATGGGACCTTTGAGGAGGACCCGGTATGTGTTTTACGGATAGCCGTGATCCCGGGTTTTGGCCTTGGTAGGTGGGGTTGGTGAGTACTATGGCGGAGACATGGAGTGGAAGTCAACGTGGGAGGCGGAGGACCGCGATGCGGGCCTTTATCAGCTCTTGTTTAGGGATGAGTCGTGGTTTAGTCGTTTAGAATTAAATGGCCCATTTTACATCATGGTAGAGTGCACCCACATTTAAATGCATCATGAGTGATCGTGATTATTAATTTCGGGACGAGAAATTGCTTTTCGGAGGAGAATGTAAGACTCGAGAAATTCGATTTACGGAAGGGCAAAATCGTAATTTTGGTTACAAAATTGGTACAGTTTAAAAATCTGGAATTTATTCTCTAGATCTCGGATGTGAAGCAGTTTCAGTTGGAATCGTCTCGTGAAATCTAGCTAACACGTCAAATTTCGTCGAATTCCAAGACAGTCGGAATTTGCACGTTTTTCGAGCGTCGCGGGGATTCGGGTGCCTTAAAGCGATTAATGATGTGATAAAAATCGCGTATCTTAGTCTTCATGTGCCATAAGTGGCATGAATAGAGAAATGATGAAAATGGACGGCCGAGATAGTGCCGAATGTCAAAACTGGAGAAAGAAGGGACATAATGGTCATTATTGAAATGTTTAAATGACACTAAAGACAAAAAGCTACAGTGTCGTCTCCTACATATCAAGAAAAGAAGCCAAAAAACGGGAGGGACTTACAGTGGTAGCAGAAATGGCGATTTTCCTTAGAGAGAAAGAGACTTCTCTCTAAATTTTGTTAAATCTAGCGAAATCGAAAGTCGTCGGAATGAAGCAAAGCTACTCTACGTGGAGAGGTCTAAGTGTGGACGTCGGATTTGAGGGAGTTTGACAAAATCAGTAATTAGGGGGTTTCTCCCTTGGGTTTTACTTTATTTAAGTGTTTTCAATGTTTCGAGTTGGTATGAGGCCTTGAGCAGCGGTAGTTTGATCGATCTAAAACATTGGACGGGTGTTGAATTTATGGAACCAAATTTTGGTGTCAAAGTAAAACATCCGCGAGGCTGCTTGGTGGTTAATTAGCATAAATAATGCTATAAATCATGTATTGATTGGAATGAGGCGGGAAATGGCACGTGAAGCAGGTTCACGAAGTGAAGCAGATGCGATGATGAGGCGAGTGAGACGATGAGCCTGGGAGTTCTTGTTCATGTGAATAAGTGTTCATGAAAATAATTTTTGTGAATTAATGTGTTTGGTCGAGTAATTCAAGTAGAATTGCTCATGTTTGATCATTAGCCCATGTGAGCTAATTTTGATATGATGAAACGCGTAATTACATAACATGATTGTGTGATTTGAATTATGTGAATATATGCATGTTTATATATTTGCATAGGATATAGACTGTATTGGAATTGGCATCGTAAATTCAGTATCGCATTACAAACTTGTACAGGGCGATAGGAGTGAGTGCGTAGAATTAGTCTAGAAAATGGTTCGGAGGGTTGTCTAAATGTTAATTATCGAAATTTAATTATCTTAAAAATATCAATCGTCGGAAGCATTGAATTGATATATACACATCGGAGGGTTGTCCTGAGCAAAATAACATAATGAATTCTCATACGGGGCTTGAGGCGAGGTGTGATCAGTACGAGATGATGGAGTTAGACATTAGTAGGATCGTCACGTTCTTCAGATATGTATTTATTTAGACATTACATTGCGACTTAGGTAGAGTCGCGCATTTCACGGTGAGTTATTGTGAGCGTTAGCTCACCTGTCGAGGATACTATTTTACGATGAGGACGTGTGAGGGACGACTCGTCCTAGAGACTGGGGTTTAGAAGAAAGCCGGATTGTGGCTTTGGGTTATGATTTAATACATGTATTAGAATTCTCTAATTTTAATATATGTGTTTTATAAGAGTAAAATTTGAACTCTTGAACTATGGTTGGATAGTTGGATATATATACATTGTTATGAGTGTTGGTTTATGGGCCCAGTAAGTAGTTTTAATCATAGGCGTATATTGGGTTGTTGGGATAGGTTTTATACGGGTTTGTATTTGGGTAGAGCTCCGTACAAGGAGACTGCTGGGTGCTCGTGAAAATGTGGTCACCCAGGCATTCCACGTGTCTGCGAGGTTGTGAGGGTAGTCAACGGACCCCGAGGTTTGAGGGGGTCACGGCCCGGCGGCTACTGCTCCGCCTCGGGTGCGGCGTAGCGGAGTGAGTCGGGGAGGTCTAGTAACCTCCAGTTTAGGGCACATCATCCTCAGGCATTCACGAGGAGAGGGAGATCGGTGTGAGACCATTGAGTTATCTGGATCGAAAGGGAGAAGGTGTTAGAGGCTATGGAGTGGCCGACCAACTAGGGATTAGACTAGGTAGCGTTCGGTAGAGAGAGTGAGGGCTAAGTATGGTGGAAATGGGCAAGGACCTCTGAGACCATGGAAGGAGCCTTTGTATCTTGAAGGTTCTCACCAGGGATTAGGGCGAGAGTAGGGATGATATATAGAGGTTCTTGTTTGGAGATCTCGGGGACTCTACTCCTGATGGACACGAGGATCGTGGACATGTCGAGGAGTTTGATGTCATCACGGGGATGGATTGGTGACCGACTACCGAGGTCGTTGTCGATTGTGGCGCGGAGGTTACCTCTGCACGCGGGGCGATCTTTCGTGTGGTATTTGAGGAATGGCGTGACATTTTGCCCCGGGCGGTTATGCGAGTCCAGTGTCGGGGGACGGTTAGCGGGTTAGATTCTTGAGCCTTACCTAGAGGGACCGGAGAATCGGACTTAGATCACCTCGAGGTTGTTTCTTGATATGGTGGATGTTTTCGGACCAGCTCCGGGTTACCCCACGGAGGATTGTAGACTTCGGTGTTGAGTTACACCTGGTACTTCGCGTCTCTATGACTCCGCATAGGATGGCGCGGTTGGTGCGGAACTCGAGTCCCGGCTGAGTTCTTGAATGAGGGTTCGTTTATCACAGAACGCCGCCATGGGGTGCTCAGGTTCTATTCGCGAAGAAGGACAAAGACCCTTCATTTGTGTAGTGATTGCAGACAGTTGAGACGGAGTTACGATCAGAATCGGTACCTTGTCGGATTGATGATTTGTTTGATCGGTTGAGGAGGGAGTGCAAGTCTGCTCCGAGATGAACCTTCGCCTTTGGTTACCATCGGTGAGGTTAGGAGACGAGATATCCTAAGGCAGTTTAGGGCTGGCGTTATGGGCACTTTCGAGGTTTCACGGTGATGCCTTTTGGATTGACAAATGCTCGAGCAGCATTCATGGATCTCATGCGCCGGACCGACCATGGGTCGGTTTATGTAGTCTTCGTGGATGACGTGCAATCTCGACGGAGTGGGAGCATGAGTATCGCCTTGGGGATCTTTGTTGCAGGTTGTTGAGAGACCATTAGGCTGTATGCAAGTTAGGTAAGTCGCGAGGTTTTGGCTTCGCGGTGGATTTCACTGGGACACGTGGTGTCAACATCAGGAGTGTCAGTGGACCTAGAGAAGGTTGAGGCCATGATGAGCTGGGAGAGACCGAAGTCAGTCTTCGAGATACGTAGTTTATTGGGATTGGCTGGGTATTACAGGAGATTCATAGAGGATTTCTCCCGGATAGCAGCACCTATGACAAGGTTGACCCGGAAGGAGGTCAAATTTGATTGGGATGATCGATGCGAGAGGCATTCCGAAGGATTGAAGGAGACTTACGCCGACTCCATCTTGATAGTCCGGGACGGGGGCCGAGGGGTACCGCAGGTGTATTGTAGATGCCTCGGGGGCCGGATTGGGATGTGTTTTTGATGCGGTCCCGGGAGGGTAGTAGCTTATGGTTCTCGTGGGTTGAAGAATCCGCGACGAAATTACCCCACACATGACATGGGTTGGCGGTCGTAGTCTTCGCCTTGAAGATTTGGGCGCCATGCTTATACGGCGAGAGTTTGAGGTGTGCTCAGATTATGAAGTCGAGTATATTTTTGCAGCGACGGGACCTCGACATGAAGCGACACCGGATGGATGGAGTTCTAGAGGATTATGACTTCACCTTATCATTACCATCGATAAAGCCGAATGTAGTTGTTGATGCACTCGGTTAAAGTCACGAGGAGCGTTAGCTGGTATAGCTTCTGAGGGTAGGCGGATGCTCGAAGCGTAGGACGGTTGGGCTCTGATACGGCCGCGGGAGCTTAGGGTACCTTGGGGAGTTTAGTGGCTACCGCAGGTCTACGTTGAAGCCCAGTGATTGAGTCACAGTGGCGGGACGGAGATAGTGTCCATCGAGGGGGTTGAGTACAATCGGTCTGCGGTGTGAGATTTGGGCAGTTCATGCGGAGATGGTAGTCTTCGATATAGGGGACGGGTAGTGGTTCCCGGTTGGCCCGATTTGAGAGAGGAGATTCTCGGGGAGTTTCTCTGCTCTCGATTTGTTATGCATCCAGGTGGCACGAAGATGTACCAAGATCTTAGTCGCGAGTATTACTCTTGAAGCGGGATGAAGAGACACGTGGTGACTTTGTACTTTCACGATGTCTCCTTGTCGTGAGTTAAGTGAGCATCGAAGCCCGGTAATTTACTTGACCGACCTGGAGGTGGATGAGTGGAAGTGAGGACACGTCAGCAGTGGACTTTGTGACCCAGCTGGCCCGAGGCGTGTAGAGGCATGGCGCGGTATGGGTGATAGTGGGCCGCTCCTGAAGTCGGCACATTTTCTAGCCGTGCGGGGATGACCTTCACCTTGGAGAGATTATGCCGATTGTATGGTCGAGATAGTCCGTAGTAAATTAGGTATCCATAGTATCGGATAGGGACCAGAGGTTTATGAGTGCACTTTTGGAAGAATTTCAAAGGCTATGAGCTTCTGACTGACCATGAGTACAGCGTTCCACCTCGGACGGATGGTGGAGTCTATGAGGACTATCACAGGTATTGAAGGACGTACTCTGAGTATCGTCACGGATCGTAAGAGCGGGGGAGGAGCATTTGCCCTTTAGTGGAATTCGCCTACAACAACGATTTATCGAGGGCGAGTATCGGGATGGCAAGTATGAGGCATTGTGGGAGGCCTTGTAGATCACCGGTATGTTGGGCCAGGAGTGGGGAGAGGCTCCATCAGCTGGTCTTGATCTGATTAGAGACACTTAGGAAGGTGACTTGTCACGACGGCGTCTTCTCACGGCTTAAATGAAGCCAAAGTATGCGTGTGCGGCGTCAACCCCTTAGAGACCGAGGTTGGTGATCACGTCTTCTTGAAGGTGATGCCTAAGAGAGAGGAGTGGTCGGGTTCGTGAGCATGGGAAACTATCGCTAGGGATTCATTGGGCGCTTCGAGATGCTCGAGAGGATAGGCATGGCGTCTTAGGTTGGCTTCTTAGCCCGGCATGTGAGGTTTCAGGGTATTTCACGTCTCCATTCTGGGAATTATCCTCGGTTGACTCATGTAGTGGATTAGGGACGGTCGAGGTTGACACTTGGAATGCGAACCTTTGAGGGAGGGACCGAGTGTATGTATTTTGGATAGCCATGATCAGGCTTTGCGACGCAAGACCATGAGGCTAGTGAGAGTGTTATGGCGGCACTATGGAGTGGAAGAGTCAACAGTGAAGTCTTTGAAGACACGATCTGGACCCTATCCCTTCTTGTTTAGGGATGAAGGTACGTGGTTTAGTTGTTTAGAATTAAATGATTGGATTTTACATGCATGGTAAGAGTGCATGTTATATGCATGTAATTGATTGTGATTGTTCGAATTTTTGGGATGGAATTCAGCACAGGAGGAATGTAGGACAGAAATTCCAATTTTTGGAAAAATGGCAAAAATCGTAATTTTGGTCAAAATTCCAGAATTTATTCTCTAGACCTCGGATGGCCGAAGCAGTTTCCCCGTTGGAATCATCTCGCGAAATTTAGCTAGCGTAATAAATTTCGGTAATTCAGGGAAGCGGTCGAGTTGACAAGTTTCGGGCATCGTGTTTGAAGGTGTCGTGCAAAAGCGATTTTCGATCGGCGAAGTCACATATAACACGTACTCATGTGCCGTAAATTGTAGTGAAAATGATAAGAAGATGGACGTGAGATAGTCTTGAGAGTGTCAAGGCGGGAAGAAGGACATAATGGTCATTTTTGAATTTGATTAAATGAGAATGAGACAAAACACTCCAATGAGTATCGTCTCGCTAAATGAAAGGAGAAATAACATGTGAAAAACAGAAATGGGATCTGAGAATGTGGTGTTTTTGAAATCTAGAGAGAGAAAGTGTGACTTCTCTCTAGATTTCCGGACGATCCGACTGTCGGAATTCGTTGGAGCAAGAAGGAAAGCTACTCTACGCGACGGGGCCTACGTGTGGGCACTGGATTTGAGGAGTTTCGACAAACTCCATGAGATAGGGGTTTCTCCTTACTTGGGTTTTATTCTTTATTTAAGTACTTTGTGAATGTTTGTGTTGAATGAGGCCGTGAGAGGCGTTTGATGTGATCCCAAACTTGGGACCGATTTATAGAAATTTTTGAGACATTTAGGCGAAGTCTGCACTTTGGCGGCGGACTGTTTGAGCCTGAAGTGATAATTTGGCTGACTCAATTATGTATTGGTGTCATGAGTAGGAATGGCCTGTGAAATCTCAGGGTTCTGAGTGAGCGTTGAATTGATGTTGGTGTGAGCGGTAAAGTGGGTTTTTTCTTTATTCTAACCGTGAATATTCATGAGAAATAAATTTTGTGAATTAATGTGTTTGGTGGTGAATTCAAGTGGTGCACCGTGTGTGATCATTAGCCCATGTGAGCTAATTTTGATGTGATGGAATGCGAAATTACATAACATGATTGTGTGATTTAATCTTATGTGAATATATGCATGTTTATATATTTGTGTGTTTATAAATGCCAATGGAATTGGCATCATGCATTCCCTTATGCCTTTGAGACACCCTAGGGCAAATGCGGAGTAGTGCATGAGGTGAGTCGAGAGAAAATGGTTTCGGAGGACATAAAAATGGTAATTATCGGAGGTAGTCCACAACTAAAAAATATCAATTGTCGGAAGCGGCTTGATTGATATACATCGAAGGAGTAGTCCATAAATAATATCAATGATGCGAGGCAGTCAATTGATATATATACATCGGAGTGTTCATCACAAATAAACATAATAATTCTCATATCTGAGGCTTAGGCGAGTGTGAGGGTGAGTGAGGACTCGGGGTGTAAGAGATGATCAGTTAAGACATTCAAATCCCAAGGATCCAAAGCCATTTTGTTTGAAGATAGTGTGTTGCTTTAGACATTGCATATCGCTTAGGTGGAGGGTAGCCAGCAGGGTGATTCCACTGCGAGCACTGGCTCTCACCTATCGGGGATGCTATTTTACGGGTGCGAGGAGCGCGAGAGACGGTTCATCATAGAGGCCGTTTAGAGAGAAAGCGGGAATGTGGCTTTGATGTGGTTTAAATTGAATGTTTTTTTTTTTCAACAATATATGTGTTTGTATATAAAGAGTAGATCATTAACTCTTGTAACTGGGATATATAGTTAGGATGTTTTATGAGTATTGTTATGGGCCCAGTGACGTTTACTCACGTGATAGATTATATTGGATAGTTGAGATATATATTTGTGAGTATAGTCACGAGGGCCCAGAGGTCATGTTTACTCGGTATAGTTGTATGAGACCTGTGTGGTCATTGTGTATATTAGGACGAGTTTATATGTCTGAGGTTTTGTATTTGGGTGAGGCTCCGGTACAAGGCTACTTGTTTTTCGTGAAAAATGTCGGGTCACCCGACATTCACGGGTATTCCGCAGGTTGACGGGTAGTCAACGGACCCCCGGGTTTTGGGGCTTCACATTCGATATCATATTAGGGAAAAATTAGGAAAAATTTCCCTCTTAATTTCGATCTCATATTTAGGGTCTAAATTTAGGGTTTTTTTTTTCCTTTTAATTTTGTTCTTGGATTAGGGTAAATTTTGGGGAAAATTCGATCTTGGATTAGGAACAAAAGAGATATACACGTGGCGTTCCATGTTAGCAGCGTTAAACGCCCGTTTGTCCATTTATGCATTTAAGTAACAACATGTATAATAGACTATAGATGAGATCGAAATATCTTAAGATCGAAAAAAGTTCAGGTGCGAGGAAATTGGACACTCTATTGTGAGTCGGAGAGCATTTGTGCAACTTATCCCTTCATTTCATATGTGTAGCTTCTAGGTTATACCGAGGACAACATATGGTTCTCTCTAATATAATATTATTTTAAATGATTGTAAATCCGAGAAGAGCACGTGATTTAACATGATAATAATAATGATGTCATGGCCACAAATCACTAGATGATCAAATTAATGATGGACTTGAGTTTTCTGAAGTGTACTTGACAACAAAGCTATAAATTCTTTATTTGCAGTGATATATAATTATGAATTTTTTGTTGTCTTAAACTAATTTCTTTATCACATTTTTTGATTTATGCTTCTCTGTATTTTATTTTTTATTTATTTTTTTGAGATTTGGACAGCACAGTGGGCATTATTTAGGCAAAGTGGTTTTGAGTGTCGATGTTATTTAATAAGCAATTTACCCTTCTAGTTCTTTTTTTTCTATTGAACCTCTATTTTATGTGTTGGGTTTATTTTGCCAGTTTGGGTGTCTAAGAAAGCAGAAGATTTTGTTATTTTATTGTTTCTATTTTTATTTATTTTAATTCTATTAGGTATTTTTAATTCTATTGTTTCCAAAAATTGCTTTTGAAGGACTAAGCCATTACATATTAGGTTGTATTTGTTTGTGTTGTGATGAAAGAGTGATGAAGATTCACCGCTGTATTTTTCTTCTTTCTTCAAAAACATGGCAATGGATGTGTGTCGTTGCCATAATGATGAAAACTGAATCTATGCAAGTTTGTATCACCATTTTAAGGCTTTCTTTTATATTGAACAAATCATAACTTGTAATCCATAGGTCTATTTATGTTATAAGTTTTGAACTTCTTATATTTGGAAATTTCATAACAATTCAACATTATAGTATCATGTAATGCTCCATTATTATGTAATGATGAGCAAGAACAAAACGACTAAGACTGATATTGACATGCATTGCCCCATATTACACCAACACATGAGCGCATTATTATAGAACCCCCGCTTCTAAATAATTATACATCATATCTCGGTTTTGCTTTTCAATTCAGCATAAAAAGAAATTATTAGATGCCTCCCTACTTAGGTTTTTCAAATTCAAATGCATACCATATTGTCGGCCCGTTAGACTGGTTCCCAGATTAACCCACCCACTTAGGTAGAGGTTTTTGATGAACCCTCTAATACTAATACCTAATACCTTTAATTGATATGTTTTGAAATTACATAGTTTTGATTATATTTCTTTTCCTTAAAGAGTGGAAGGTGAAGCTCAGGGATGACGTGTCATAGGTAGAGTGCTTTTCTTAGGGGGCTTATTATTGGAAACTTGTGTTGCTTTAGTAGGGATATGGATTGGTATAGGCACCTTTGTAGGTAAATAGACCTTGAGATAGCCCGATTATAGTGTTTTTTTTTTTCGATTCATTAATTTGAGTTTTCTTAGGATTTCAGAATTTACCTGATTATCAACATTTAAGGGAAGCCCTCTCTCTCTCTCTCTCTATCTCTCTCTCTCTCTCTCCTCTCTCTCTCCTCTCTCTCTCTATTCATTTCTTCCCATTTCTTAACTGTCATGACACCCACACACCTTGTATCCCGTATGCTAATCTTATTCATTTGGAGATATGATTGAAGTGTCTCAATTTTCAATCCAATATTCTCCCCACTCTTCGATTTTTTTATTTATTAATTTATGGTCTAAGCATAATATAATTTAATCAAATGATTGTGCATATTAATTTTGGACTATTTATGAAATGATTTTTTTTTTATATTAACGATTTATGGGTCAATGATTCTATCTTCTTTTTCACTTTGATCAACTCATTGGATCAAAGTTCAATTCTCAGCTCCACTTGAGACACATAGTGAAGAAAAAGCTGTAAAACCTTTAAAAATGAGATATGATGGTATTTAAAGAGTGGGGAGAAGAAAATAATCATCATAAACCACTAGTCATATATTTTTATGTTGTGCCTTGAATTATCTTGAAGAATGAAACTGACAATCATTATCAATATGATGATATTTACATTAATCTACTATGAATGATATGTTTCATAATTAAATAGAGATATTATGTTTTGTAGTCCATTTCTTGGTTTTTTGTTGGGTTGTTGATCAATTATTTTTTGGGTCAATAAATAATCTTGTTTATACTTATAACTTTTATCACTTTTTCCTGAAAATAAAATGAAAATGTCTTTACCTCTCTAAAACCATCAAACACGACAGGGGCATTTGCTCTTTTTTCTTCATTTCCTTCCATATTTACCACATAAGTTTTAATGATTATTGAGAAAGTTCAGATAATGTTGCAGCCAATGTTTTGCTCCATAATCATATTTACTTGATATTGTACGTAATGGCGTAAAAGCAATGTAGACTAAGAAATCTTCATGAGATTCGGAAGTAGGAGTTGTGCTCACCTACTTTTCACTTAATTTGATTTACTTTGGGAAAAATTGAGACATATGCATGCAAATTGATTTCCTAAGTCGAGTTGCTATTTCTTTTTCTTATTTTTTCCTAATGTCCCTACATTTTTGGTCCATATGCATCCGTCTTGTCCACTTGAAACTTTCATACAAGTTAATGAATTAAGTTGTAAGTACATCAAATTCTAATGCCACTAAAATTTTTTTTTATTTTAAATTCTTATTGGGAATCTTTGTTGTGCTTCATAATGAAATATTTTGGTTGTGGCTTTGTTGAGTTGTATTATCACTTTCTTTTTCAATAGAAAGACTTAGACACTACCATATTCTTTGAAATAAAAGCGAGGAATGCAGGAATTTGTAATTATTTTCATTGGTGTAAGTAAAAAGGTTACAATTCAATAAGTAAAAGGAAATTAGTGAGTAATAACCTACTTTGGAGGATGATGATTTTTTTAAAACTAGAATAAGACTTCCCTGATAATTGTCATGTCAAATTGGATTAATTATTCCCCTTTGTTTTGCAGAATTAGACTAGTAGTTGTTGCCACTTTCAGTTTATTGCGAGTTCTTTGGTGATGCTTTCAGCCCCGATGTATTTCTAAATTCTAGTTTTCTTTTTTTTTTTGATACGGATGTGTCTGAATTCTAGTTATGCTTGTGTGATGTAATTAAAGGCTTTTATATTGTATGGAACTATGTTCATGGGTGCCTAGAAGCCTGTTTTCTAAAAGATGACTAGGGGATTAGTGGTATGTGTGGGGAAATGGTGATAGATGTAAAGTCATATTTTTATGCAGGGTTCTTATCAATGGGAGGCGAACTAAATGAAATGGTAGTGAAAATAAGAAGAAAAACTTAGAAGATTGGGGAAAATATTTTCTTCTTTTGTTGGATTTTAAAAGCCTTTCTATATTGTTCCAATGTTGAGTCCATTTCGAGTTTCTTGCTTTGCTTCAATATAGGTAGATTTATTAACGTCTAGGTGTCACATTTAAGGGGGTGTAGGAAATTATTTACTAAAGTATGATGAAGGAGACATCTTCCTCTTGATAGGGGTATTGACTTTTGGGTTTGACTTTCGACGGGCATCAAAAGGATTCGTGGAAGCAAGCAGTCCCGAGTAAGTGAGTGTATTGATTCTTTTTGTGCCATTTTCTCACTCCTTTTTCATGATTAACCTATTATATTAATGACCTTTTTCCTAGTGATATACATTGCGTTTGGTTAATGTCTTTACATTTCCTATTTTTTTGGTAATTAATTTTCTTCTTCCTAATCTTCATCTTGGGTATTAAATCTCTTTCCTAATTTTAATTATTTCTTTTTTCTCTCTCAATTTGTATGGTAATTAATTGATTTTCTTTCCTATTTGATATTTGGGTGTTGTATTTCCCAGCTTCTTGTAAATCCTAATTCCTGCTCAATTTTATATAATATATTTTATTCTTTGGATGAATATTTATTTCCCTTTATTTATATTCTCTATTTTAGATAGATATTCTACATATATATATTGCCTTGATTTCCTCTCTGTGCCCAAAGGACTTGCTCTTTGCTATTTCCTGACTTCTTTGTTCATATTTTATCTATCTATTTTCAAACCTTTCCTGATGTTTTTCAATGGGCGAAGTAAATCCGGTTCAATGAGATTCGGCGCTAGTAGTCCTTAGTTGGTTTAGTTCAAATGATTAAGCCAGGAATGCGATCAAGCCGGCATTGAGCGCGTGGGCCGATTCAACGATTGAAGCCGGTTAATTTGGCGGTTTACAGGCAGGCCTATTCAATAACATATATAGTTTTTAAAAAAATTTAAATTCAAAGTGACATTGTTGTGATGTTTTTGGCATCAAAACGACGTCGTTTTGATGCCATATATGTGACGCCCCCGAGAACCAGGGTCGGGTTGACAACCGTCGGCTTGAAGTAGAAGCTTTAGTCAGATGTCGGGTAACTGGGCTGGCTCCTGAATCGGGGCGAGTCTCTTATGCGGAGGCTCTGCCCGAGGTACCCTAACTTTGTCCCGATCAAGCATCATAAGTCGTAGCATGGTAAAAAAACAACCTGGCAGGCTGGCTGGGTTTTTTACTCGTAGTACCTGTTTATGATGTGATTAGGACGAGATGGCTGCCTCGGAGTAGAGCTCTCGCGTCTAAGGAGACTGCCCATTCGTGATCGGGTCGGTTGCGGGCATTCACTGGTTTTCGGCGGGTTGACGAGTTGTCAGCAGGCCCGGCATTTGGGGCGTCACGACTAATATCGAGCTTAGGTATCACAGAATACCTAGGGAGCTCGGGTTTAGGTATCCATCACCACTTGGGTGGTTCGATGTTGAGTTTAGGTATGAGATTACCTAGGAAATCACGGGGCAAAACTAGGACACTGCATGCATGTGTTTGGTGTGTTTTGTGTGATTTGGTAAATTTGTGGTGTGAAAAATATGCATAACATGAATGATGTGTGATCATGTATAGTGTAAGGTTTGTGTGCTTAGTAGATAGCACATAGGAAAAATTTTTGGGAGATTTTACAATGTGTAAAAACTGGAACAAAGAGAAGAAAGAAAATAAATTTGAATAAATTTATTTAGTTTAAAGGAAAATGAAAAAAAAAATGAGGTGAAGAAAATAATTTTCTAAGGTTTTACAAGTTGTAAAATTGAAGAAAATTGAATAACATAAATTTCTATAAATTTATTTGAGTATTCTGGAAAATGAAAGAAAAAAAAAATAGGTATATATTTTTTTGTATTTTCTAGTGGCTGGAAGAAATGAAAAAAAAATAATAATAAAAAAAAAATAGTGCAGAACGGATTTGGGCTACTGCCCAATTGTATTGTGAGAGAAAAAAATTGTATTGCAACCCTGGGTGTGTAGTTGGATGGGTTGTATTGCAAAAAATAAAAAATAAAAAGGAAAGAAAAATTGTATTGCAAGTAGGCTGGGTTTGTATTGCAGAGAAGGAGGCTGAGGGACTGTATTGCAGGACACCAAGGTGTATTGCAATACAGGGCGTGCAGGTTGGCTAGGCAAGGGAGTGTGTTGCAATACACATAGTGTATTGTGGCTAGGAAAGGAATATGAGTTTCTTTGGGAAATTGTAGTTGCAATACGGTTTAGGTGTATTAATATTTGAGGAGTGAGGTTGGTTGGGAAATAGTATTGCAATATACCAAGGTGTATTGTGGTAGAAATTTCTATAAATTTGGTCGTGGAAATTATATTGCAATAGGAAAAATTGTATTGCAACTTAGGTGGCTGGATGGCTGGGGTTGTGTGTCACAATACACTGCAGTGTATTGTGACCAACAGGGGCAGCTCAAGTGTGTCGCAATATTGGGCATCTAGGTCGTCTACAGTAAACGGTGAACGATGAACTGTGAACAGTAAACAATCAACGTCAACGGTGAACAGTAAAAAAATTTCGAAAAAAAAATAAAAAATCAAATCAAATCAAATCAAATGAGAGAAAATTTTAAAAAAATGAAATTAGCAAAAAATAAAATAAAATAAATTTTTTGTTGATAAATATGATTTGATATATTGAATAAATTGTCTTGCATTGCCTATAAAATGCAAGGACATAGTATATAAAATGTTTTTCGGTGTGTGAATAGTGTCTCAGGGTTGTATTTACACCCTTGGGATACGTCATTAATGTTGCATGTTTTTTATTGCGTGATTTTGTGTTTCAAATTGCGTGAAAGGACATATACACGGTGTGATGGATATGGAAATTATATGCATGGTGTAATGCGTATAGGAAAAGGGTAAATGCTAAGGTTAGGAACTATGACCTTAGGGATTTGGATAATGAAATGAACAGGAAAGCTTAGAATTTTATTGAAATAAATAAATTGAGTGGTTGGAAGTTAGCGCCATAGGAAATGGAAGCGGGTCGATTCATGGTTGTGATCTATTAGTAATTGGCATGTGCATTGCTAGTTAGACTGAAATGAAAATTAAATGAATCTTGTTTCCATTTGACATATGTAGATGGCTAGTCGAGGGCGGGACGTGGGGCGTCCACGAGAGTCTTAGTCGAGGGCACCACTAGTGTTTGATCGGCGGGCCTTTGTGGTACAGTAGGTATTGTGGCCAATTCTTGTCGCACGGGTGGTATAGCGGAGTGGTCGGGAGGTCTTAGTAACCTCGAGGAGGTTTAGGCGCGCATCATCCTCAGGCATTCTGGGGAGGAAGTCCAGATGTGGCAGACCATTAGTTCATGCGGTCAGAATGTGTTAGAGGCTATGGAATTACCTCTGGCTGCCGGGATAGCATTTAGGCTGCGTTCGGCCTAGAGGGTGAGGCCCAAGTATGGTGGAAATGGGCAAGAACCTTTAGAGACTTAGAGGCTATGACATGGGCAAGAGTGTTATTTGATTCTGGTGCTTCGCATTCATTCATTAATGCATCGGTTATGATAGAGTTGGGCTTAGAGGTTGAGACCTTAGAGGAGCCTTTGTATGTGAGTTCTCCCCTAGGGATTAGGCGAGATAATAGGGATGATATGTCGAGGTTGCGAGTTGGAGATCTCGGGGACTCTACTCACAGTGGACCTGAGGATCATAGACATGTCAGAGTTCGATGTCATCCTGGGGATGGATGGCGACCGACTTACGGGGTCGTTATCAGTGTGAGCGTAGGAGGTTCTGGCTATGCGCGGGACAGGTACTCGTGTGGTATTTCGGAGGAATGACATGATATTTTCCCCCCGGACCAGGTGTACGAGTCAGTGTCGGGGGCCGGTTAAGCGGGGATGGCTAGCGAGCCTTACCCTAGAGACGAGAGACCGGACCCAAGATCTACCTCGAGTAGTGTGCAGTATGTAGATGTTTTTTCCAAATGAAACTGCACGGACTACCTCACATAGGGTTGTAGACCGGTATCAAGTTACACCTGGTACTTCACCCATCTCTATGACTCCGCATGGGGATGGCACCGGTGAGTTCTGCGGAACTCAATCCCGGCCTACGGGAGCTCTTGGACAAGAGAGTTCATTAGGCCAAGTACTTCACCATGGGCGCTCAGGTTCTATTTGCGAAGAAGAAGAGACAGAGACCATGGCGTACGTGACTAAGGAAACCGATTAAACGGGGGTTCACGATCAAGAATCGGTGCCCATTACCAGGATTGGCGGTTGTTTGATCGGTTGAGAGGAGCGCGAGTCTTGTAGCGCTGAGCCGGGGGTCGGGTTGACTACACGTCGGCCTGCGGGTCTCGTGAATGTCGGGTGACTTGACATTTTCAAGAAAATCGAGCGAGTCTCCTTTGTAGCCTAGGGAGCTACACCCCGAATACAATACACATATACACATCCCAAGCGATTGATATATCATCACATGAGTAAAATGGCCCTTGGGCCCATAAACGATACTCATAGCAATATCGTAAAACATACGATATGTCGATAATTCTAAGAGTTAATAATTTACTCTTATACCTTATATTTCAAAATTAGAATTCTAATACATGTAAGAAAATCATCAAAGCCCACGACCCGGCACTGCTTCACAACCTTAGTCTAGGGCGAGCGTCTCATGTATTTCGCATGCGCAGTAAATAATATCGCCGGCCAAAGGTGAGCTAATGCTCGATGGTGGAATCATACTAAGTGGGCTACTCTGCCCACCTAAGTGCGATCTGATGTTCCAATGAAAACACACATTCAAGCAAATGCATGATCCCATACTTGAATATGCATGTGTATTTCGAATCCGGTCTCGTAGGCCATCACACTCGCCTAAAGCCTCGTATGAAAATTATTATTTTGTTTATTTGTGGGTGTATAGAATGTGTATATATCAATTGGTAGGCGATTGATGCTATATTGTTGTTGTGGACTGCCCTCCGATGAATATCAATTGGGCCGCTCCGATGATTGATATTTTTAATTTGGACTACCCTCCGATAATTAATATTTTTAGACAACCCTACGAACCGTTTTCTCTAGACTCATCTCATGCACTCACTCC
Organism: Tetrastigma voinierianum; assembly: GCA_016808115.1. Taxonomy (NCBI): domain Eukaryota; kingdom Viridiplantae; phylum Streptophyta; class Magnoliopsida; order Vitales; family Vitaceae; genus Tetrastigma; species Tetrastigma voinierianum. The sequence continues at coordinate 175,348 of JAEQBH010004845.1, read as the reverse complement.
TATAGTCCTAGGGTGTTCCAGTGCATATGGAATGCATGTATGTCGGTCCGTCTACAGTCTAATTCGCATATAAATATATAAACATGCATATATTTACAAAACAATCAATTCACACAATCATGTAATGTAAATTCTCATTTCATACATCAAAATTAGCTCACTTGGGCTAATGATGAAACCACGGCAATTTAATTTAAATCGCTCGACAGCATATTTTCACCAAAAAATATATTTTGAGTACTACCTTTGTTTGGGAATAGTAGAGCCCTCGGTTACTATTCAGAAAATTCACAATCATCGGTTTCATAGTGAACGGGTTTCTGGCCATTTTCGACCCTATGCATATCACAATACAATTCATTTCATAATTTATGAATTTAGCACCCCATACTTGACCCAGAAACTGATCGCGGAATTGTAAAAAATTCCTAAAAAAATTTTCAACAATTAGGTCCCAGTTTGGGACCCGATCAACAACCCCTCACGGCCCTCATTCAACTCAAACATCGAAAAGTACTTAAGAGAATAAAACTCAAGTAGGAGAAACCCTACCTCTCGAGTTGAAAACTCACTAAATCTGATGCCGCGCGAGCGCACCGGTAGTAGACGGCTTCCCTTCTTGTCAGAGACTGCAGAGGCGGGTCGGTCCTTGTATTTTTAGAGAGAAGTCGGACCTTCTCACCTTTAAGCTCAAGCGAAAATAGCTCTTGGATGTGCTCCTGTATTTCACGTTTGTTTTTGGGCAATGAAGGAGAAGGGTCCTATACCTTGTATTTTGTCGTTTTGTGACCGTCGAATCATGTAATGTGTTACGTCCCTTCATTTCTCAGTTTTGACATTCGGCTCTATCTCGGTCGTCCATTTTCATCATTTCTCTACTCATGCCACTTATGTCACATGAGTACGTGTTATATGTGACTTTCGTCTCATCGAAAATCGTTTCTGACACCGAGCTGCGATGCCTCGAAAAGCGTGTAATTCATTTGTCTCGAATTCGACGAGAGGCCCTACGTGCTAGATTTAGATTTCACGAGAAAATTCAATGGTAAAATCATTTCATCATCGAGATCTAGAGAATAAATTCCGGATTTTTTAATATAAATAACAATAACATGATTTTGCCCTTTTCCGTAATTGAATTTCTCGGGTCTTACAAGTCTACTCCAAGATAGACCTTCGCACTGGTTACCATCAGCTGAGGGTTAGGGAGATAGATATGTAAAACCCGAGAAAAATTCAATTTTTCTGAAAAAGGGTAAAACGGTAATTTCGGTTGAAAATAAAAAAAAATTTAGATCTCGGATGACGAAACGACTGCAAGCCGGGCAATTGCCTCACGAAATCTAATGACCTTAAAAGTTTCGCCAAATTCGAGACATTTCATATATTTACTTAATTTTCTGCGATAAGTCGCCAAGGATTTGTGTGGACTAGATTTACTTAAAATCTCGAAAAGTCGAAAAAAAAAAAAAAAATATAAAGAGTTAAAGTTCATTTAAAATAATTGAACCTAAAATAAATAAAATTTCTTTAAAGAAACGGACTAACGACAATATAAGTTATATGTGATTCAAAATAATAATAATAATAATAATAATATAATATTATAATAATAATAAATGAAAAAATAAAATCATAAAAAAGGGGCAAGAACTGATGTAATGGAGAGGGAGAGCTTAGAGAGAGGGAGAGATTTTTTTTTTTTCCTCTTCTCAGCTTTTTTTTTTCTCGATTCACTAAAATCGAACCTAGGTTTTCGTCAGATCGAAGGCAAAGTTGATCTACGCGATGAGAGCTACGCGTGACACCAAAAAGTTGAGTTTCACAACTCCATGAGGTGTGGGCTCATCCTAATGGTTTTGACTCCTCGCTTAAGTGTTTTGTAAATGCTCAGGTTTGCCGATCACAGCTGCCACTGACTTCCATCCCCAAAACTCAATCTAATTGTTAGAATCTCTGAGCCCATTTGAACATCTCGCACTGTTTAGTGGACCTGGGTTGGGGTGTTTGTTTCATAATTTATGAAATAAATTGTGTGTTTGGGTGAGTGATTCAAATTGAATTGCCTGTGTTCGCACTAGCTCACGCGAGAAAATTTCAGGTAATGGATTGAGAAATTAAAGAACATTTTGAGTCAGGATCAAAGAAATTAATAGGTTAATGCTTGAGGTGTTAGCATGATGTCACAATTATATGGAATATAATTGTGTGTGTAGGCCATTGGAGATGAGATTGTGAATTGCTCAAATGAGCTAATTTGGGTGATGTTTGATCAATGTTGAATAGCTCAAGTGAGCTAGTTTGGGTGACGGTTGATCCATGTTAAAATCACATGGTGAATGTAATTTGTATCATATGCATAATTGATATATTGTATAAAAATGATTGAAATGGCATAATGCATTTCATATGCACTGGGTAACCTAGAAATTAGGTGTGAGTGCATGACATGAATTTTCTGAAAAATGAACATGGTTGCAAAAGGAATTTCATAGGATGATTTTCCGGAGAATTGGGTTGGGAGATGGGCCAACAGATCATTTCGGATGAGGACCATGACTAAGCTGAAAGCCACCAAACTACCCGCAGAGGGTAGTTCATATTTTTACCGACACGTTCGTGGTGTATTTTCAAGAACAACAAGTTTTGTTTAAAATGATTATTTTTCTCATACATATTTAGGCAAGTGTGAGTAAGTCGCGAGGACCTTTGGTGACATGGAACGGGCATTTAGACATTCAAGTAGGATCACGTATTTACTTGAGTGTGTTTAAATTAGAGCATTGCATATGCACTAGGTGGAGAGTAACCCATTTAGGTGATTCCACTACGGCGATACCACCCTATCGAGGGAACATTTTTCAGTACAAGGGTGTTCAGGAACACGGCTCTTCTTAGAGATCGATTAAGAAAGCCAAGTTGTGGCTTTTGATGTTTTTGGATAATATGTATTAGAATTATATTTTGTTATACGTATTAAGAGTAAATTAAATAACTTTCGACTATTGGAATATTTGAAGGGTATATGTTTACGAGTATTATTTTTATGAGCCCAAGAGGCATTTTCACTCATGTATGCGTCTCATGATACGAGACGTATAGCTTTTCCGCAGGTTGACGGGTAGTCAACGAACCCCCGGGTTTTAGGGCGTCACAAGATATCCCTAAGACAAATAAGTGACGCGCATGGGCACTTCGAAGCCACGGTGATGTCTTTGATTTGACTTATGGTCGCGCCACTGAAGATCTCATGGATCTCATAATGCATTCCAACCCTATTCGCACGCCTTGTCGTGGTCTCGTGGGATGACATTTTGATTCATTCCACGCAGGGAGCATGAGTATCACTTGAGGATCGTTTTACAGTTGCTGAGAGACCATCAGTTGTACGCCAAGTTTAGTAAGTGCGAGTTTTGGCCATCGATGTGAGATTCCTTGACACGTGTGTTCATCAGCGTGTCGCTGGGACCCGCAGAAGGCCGAGGCCGTGATGAGTTGGGAGAGGCCTAAGTCGCCGAGATACGCGCTTGGGATTGGCCGGTACACAGAGATTCATTGGAGGATTCTCCCTAATAAGACTTATGACGAGGTCGACTTAAGGAGGTCAAGTTTGATCGATGACCGATGTGAGGAGGCATTTCAGAGTCAAGGAGACTTACTCAACTCCTATCTTGATAGTCCCGTACAGGACAAGGCCATGTGGTATTGTGATGCCTCAGGGCCGCACTCATGTTCTTTGATGCAAGCCCTAGAGGGTAGCACCTATGGTTCCCGTCAGTTGAATAATCATGAGCAAAATTACCCCACACACGATATGGAGTTGGCAGACATAGTCTTCGCCTTGAAGATTTGGCACCACTACTTGTATGGCGAGGAGTTCGAGGTGTACTGCATCACAAAAGTCCGGCAGATACCACGTCGCGGACCTCAATATGAGGCAACGCAGATGGATGGAAAGTTCCTGTGAGGATTAGACTTCACTTGCACACACCCGGCAAGGCAAACGTGGTGGTTGATGCACTCACCGGAAGTCAATGGGAGTCTTGGCTGTATAGCTTCCCTGAGTGCTGATGTCGAGGATCGGTGGGACAGCTTGATTACGCAGACAAATGAGCAAACACAGGCACGTTAGGGAGTTTAATAGCTACACTGCCTCATCGAAAGAGTGATTGGAGTCCCGCTGGCAGATATGAGATAGTGTGTCCATCATGACCGAATAACGATGGCTGTGTGACGAGGGTCAGACCGCTCCACTGATGGTAGTCTTCTCGTATAGAGACTCCGCAAGGCTCCCCATTTAACCGACTCTGAGAGAGTGAGATTCTCGCCGAGTTTCACCGCTTCGATTATTGCGTATCTGTGGCACGAAGATGTGCCAGGATCTTCGCCACAGATATCGAGCGGGATGAAGAGACATCGTAGGGGACTTCCCGCAACGATGTCTCACGTGTCGCCAGGCTGCGCTAAGCACTGCCAACAGGCTATCACGATCGAGGTGGTCGAGCGGGAAGCTGAGCACGCCACGATGGGATTTGTGACCCACTTACTACTGACAATCGCCAGACATATGCAGATGGGTGAGGTGGACCCACTACCTAAGTCGACACATTTTTCTAGTCAGGCGGATGACCTTTCTCATCGAGAGATTCTACTGGCAGCATTCGAGAGATAAATCCACCACATGGAGTACCACAATATCCATAGTGTCGGATAGGGGACCCGAGGTTTTCCACGGGCGCACTTTTGAAGAGTTTCCAAAAGGCTATGGGCACACGGCCGATGATGAGTATTAAATGCTTCCACCCTCTCGTATTGCATGGTCACCCGAGAGGACTATACTGTGTGTTAGAGACATGCTACGGTGCATATGTCCTGATCATCACTTTAGTTGGGTTACAGCACTTGCCTTAGTGGAATTCCGCCTACAAACAACGCTTTACTGTGTTAGAGAGTATACTGCATGGCACCATATGAGGCATTGTTTGGGAGGCCATGCAGATCACCATTATGTTGGACCGAAAGGGAGAGTAGCCCATCAATGGTCCCGACCGCTAGAGACACCTCCCGAGAAGGCGAGATTTGATATTTAATAGCTGTTTTCTCACGGCCGTAGCCGATGTAAGAGTTATGTCACAAAGGACAAGATCCCTAGAGTTCGAGGTTGTGGGATCACGCTTCTTGAAGGTGATGCCTAAGAGAGAGGTCGCCTGGAGCAAGCGGCGGCTATCGACGGGGTTCTGGGCCTTCGGTGATACCAGAGGGTAGGCAATCGTAGCGCATCGGGTTGGCTTTACCGCCGCCATGTCGTGTCCACGAGGTATTTCACGCTCCATGCTCCTGGGTTACCCGATCCGTACTACGCGTGGATCGGGGACGATCGGGTTGACAATCGACGGGACCTTGAGCAGGACTAGTGTGCATTTTAGATAGCCGTGATCGTGTTTTTACATTTACATCATGAGGCTAGTGAGGGTGCTATCAAGGGCACTATGGAGCGGAGGAGCAACGTGGGAGCGCGATGACACGATGCGGGCCACCTATCCTTCTTTGCTTAGGATTTACGTAGTGATTTAGCTATTTAATATTTAAATGACTCAAGCACATGCATGGTAGAGTGCACGTTGCATATGCATGTGAGTGATTAGATTATCCGTAATCGGGACGAATTCCTTTAAGGAGTAGAGAATAAACCCGAGAAACTTCCAATTTATGGAAAAAGGGCAAAATCGTAATTTCGGTCAAAACCCGAAATTTTTCTAGATCTCGGATGATGAAACAGATTTAACCGTTGGAATCGTCTCGCGAAATCTACCTACCACGTCAAATTTCGGCCGACCACAGATACCGTGCTGACACATTTTTCGAGGCATCGTCAGGTGTCAGAACGACATGTGATGTGACGTAAAGTCAATATAACATGTACTCATGACACATGTTGCATGAGTAGAGAAATGATGGAAATGGACAGCCGAGATAGTGTCAAATGTCGAAAATCCAAAGCTTGGGGACGTAATTGGCATTATTGAAATGTTTAAATGATAATAAGACGAAATACCCAATAGTGTCGTCTCCTACAATTGAAAAAGGAAAAGAAAACGTGCAGGAGAGGAGGATTTACAAAGGAGCTTTAGGTCTTTGGTTTTAGAGAGAGAGTGTACTCTTCTCTGTGCTTCGCGATCCGACCGTCACCTTTCGACAAGCACAAGGTCTTCTACGTGAGGCCTACGAGTGGGCTCTAAGGAGTTTCGAACAACTCCATGAGGTAGAGGTTTTATCCTACTTGAGTTTTACACTTTGTTTAAGTGTATTTATGATGTTTGAGTTGATTGAGGCCGTGAGTGGCCGTTTGATCGGTCCCAAAGCTTGGAACATAATTGTTAGAAAATTTTGAAACCCATTTGTGTAGTCCGTGACTGTGCACGGGCTGTTTGAGTTGTAAATTGTATAAATTGTGAAACACCCCAGGTTGGTGGATGTGTATGAGGCCTGAATGGTTGAGATAATTTAAGCTCACAAGGTGAAACCGATGTCAGGTATTTGGTCAGTGAATGTGAACCCGAGGGTTTCCACCACCATGTGAATAAGGTTCACAAAATAAACAGGAAATAATGTGTTTGGTTGAGTAATTCAAATCGAATTGCTCGTGGTTGTTGATTAGCCCACGTGAGCTAATTTTTGGTGTATTAGATTGTGAAATTGCATAACATGTTTGTGTGATTTAAATTATGTAAATATGTGTGATGATATATTTGCATGTGTATATAAATTGTATTGGAATTGGCATCATGCATTCCATATGCAATCGGGGGCAATCTCAGAACGATAGGAGTGGAGTGCATGAGGTTTATCGAGAGAGGGTTTCGGGCGGTTGACTAATAATACCATTCGAGGTGTCCATTGCTAATATCTCGAGGGTAGTCCATATAAATATTAACAATCGCTGAGCCTTACCCAATTCGATATACATCGGAGGGTTGTCCACCAAATAGATTCATCGAGTCGGTCCACTACTTACTCTGAGGGTAGTCCACAATTAAAAACAAATATCTTTGTTTTGAAAAAATAATGTTTCTCATAATGCATCAGGTAAGTGTGTGAGGGAGCCGTGAGGGACTGGTATGAGTTGATCGTAGATATTCAAGTAGGATCATGCATTTACTTGAATGTATGTTTTCATTGGAGCATTTCATATGTACTTAGGCGAGAGTAAACGATTTAGTGTGATCAACATCAAGGTTAGTCATCTGTCGAGGAATTTATTATTTCAGGTACAGGGAGCGCAATGGGAAATGGCTCATCATAGAGGCCGCTTTAGAAAGTCGGGTTGTGTCTTTGGTTCATGATGGTCACATGTATTAGAATTCTAAAATTTTAATATATGTTGTATAAGAGTAAAATTTTAACTCAGAACTATGGTATATAGTTAGTATGTTTATGAGTATTTTTATGGGCCCATGAATGCTTTTTTACACACGTTATGACTTATGATGTTGATTGGGATGTGTTAGGTACCCTGCAGAGCCTTTCGCACAAAGGAGACTATGTCCGATTTTCGTGAAATAAGCCAAGCATCTCTACATTCACTTAGTTTTTCCGGTGGTTGATCTGGTTGTCACTGCACTTCCGGTTTTGGGGCTACAATATGTTAAAGCCTGTAAAGTTGCCCTCTTGACTTCCCGACTTTGCCCTAATCCCTTCATTGCATCTCTGCAGAGGGCTAGCAAAAGAAGTTAGCAAATACTCGCCGTCCATTTTCGGATTTTGCTATCATTATCGTCGTTTCAATTTAATAATGGGTGAGTTAATGGTGTTTATATTTTCGATTTCAAATCTGTACCCTATGTCGAATAAATGTTAATTCGCCACTTGGCATTTTCCGCTTATTAAATTTGTGGTCTTGCCATCTTCAGAGCAGAAGGGAAGACGCTTTTAGATGAAAGGATTTCTTACATATGTATATTATTTTCCTCTTAATTTATTATTTAAGATCTAAATGTTTCCAAGCTTGGGGTTCACTCAAGGTTTTCACTATATTTCCCATTGGCCGCATTCACCATAGATCCCGCATTCAGAGAATTTCGATTTATTGAAATGTGACACCTGATCCCGGGGTCCGTTGATCACCCGTCAACTCATGAGCACGCGAATGCTCGGGGTGACCCGACATTTTTCACCTAAAATTCCAGTCTTCTTATACGGAGCTCTACCCAAATACAAAACTTGTATATAACTCCGTCTCCAAACATCAATATCATGAGTGTACAAATGTACCGCCAGTCTAATACAACATTACTCATCAATATATATATATATCCAACTATATCCAATAGTTTCCGTAGTTCAATTGTTTTTACTTTTATACAACATATATTAAAATTAAACAATTTAATACATGTAGAACCATCGTGCCACATTCCCAGCTTTCTTCTAAAACTCGCCTTAGGACGAGCCATTCCCAGACGCCCCGTAATTAAAATAGTATCCCTCACAGTGGTGAGCTAATGCTCAAGAGGAATCACCCTAAGTGGGCTACTTCCACCTAAGCATATGCAATGCCTAGTAAACACACATTCACAAGCAAATGCATGATCCTACTCTAAATGTCTAACCGATCATCTCATACCTCGAGTCCTCATCGATTCTCCCACACTCGCCTGCCTCGTATAGAGAATTATGTTGGTTTGTGGACAATCCTCCGATGTATATATATATATATATATATAGCAAATATATAGTATATATATATATATATATATATATATATATATATATATATATATATATATATATATATATATATATATAAGTATAATAATTGGGCCGTTTCCGATGATTGATATTATTTATGGACTACCCTCCGATGTATATCACTGGGCCGCTTCCACGCATTGATATTTTTAGTATGGACTACCCGATAATTACTACTTTGCATACAACTCCTCCGAAACCATTTTCTCTAGACTCACCTCATGCACTCACTCCTATCGTCCTAGGGTGCCCCAATGCATATGGAATGTATGATGCCAATTCCACTACAGTCTATAACACATGCAAATATATATATACATGCATATATTCACATAAAATTTAATCACCCAATCATGTTATGTAATTTCGTGACCCATCACATCAAATTAGCTCATGGGCTAATGATCAAACACGGTTAAATTTACTTGAATTACTCGACCAAACACATTAATTCACAAAAATTATTTTGTGAACACTATTCTCAAGAATAGTGAAACCCCTGCTACTATTCTAATAAATAATCAATCATCTGCTCACTTTGTGAACCTCAAGCCACGCCATTTCCTCGCCTCATACACATCAATGCATCATTCATAGCACAAATTTGCACCATGGCACTCTCAATAGTCTGACAAATACAAGATCATTCACATGGGTTTCAAAACTAACACTCCTGCTCTAAGATTTGGAATCGATCAAACCACTCACGCCATTCAACCTCAAACATCAACAAAGCATTAAACAAAGAGTAAAACCTAAGTAGGGAGAAACCCCTACACCTCGTGAGTTTGACCTAAACTCCCTAAAATCCCGAGCCCACGCCAGGCCTTCCGACAGTAGAACAGCCTTCGTCCGGCGAATTTCGACTGGGTTTGACGCTTATAAATCTAGAGAGTAGCTTGAGACTTCTCTCTAAAACAAAACGAAATGGCTAATGCGATCTTTTCCTCGCTTCACGTTTTTTCTTTTGATATTTGAAGAAGACAAGAATTTTGTCATATTTTGGCTTTTTCAACTTAAAACAATTCCATTAATACCAATTATGTCCTTCTTTTCCCATGGACACTCCTGGGACTATCTCTACTGGGTCCATTTTCATAATTTACCATTCCACTCTATGGCACATGAGTACGTGTTATGTGACTTTTTCAAGATCGAAATCGTTTTACCAAGACCAACCACGATGCCTCAAAAAACGTGCCAACTCCGACTATCTCGGAATTCTACGAAATTCGACGCTAGCTAGATTTCGCGAGATCTTCCATTCCAACAATGAAATCCATTTCACATTTGAGATCTAGAGAATAAATTTCAATTTTTAACCTAAATTACAATTTGTAACCGAAATTACGATTTGCCCTTTTCCGTAAATTGAATTTCTGTCTTACATTCTCCCCTCTTCTGTGCGAATTCTCACCCCAAATTCAGGACAATCACAACGCAACACATGCATACGCAACGTGCATTCTACCATGCATGTAAACTCGTCATTTAATTATTAAACGACTAAACTACGTACCTTCATCCCTAAACAAGAAGGGATAGGTGGCCTGCATCGTCCGCTTCACGTTGACTCCTCCTCCACCCATAGTTCCGCCCATACACCCTCACCAGCCTCACGGCCCTGGCGCCGCAAAACCCGGGACACGCTTATCCAAAATGCACACGTCCCTCCTCGTCTCATCGTTGTCAATCCTTATCTCGTCTCCCAATCCACTACATGAGCCGGATTCGCGTGATATCGACATGGAGACTGAAACATTCGGACACCCGACACGTCATGGGAACAACCCGCACATTCAAGGTCATCCCTCCCCAGCATCCAAAGCACCAACTCACATAATCTCCTCGCTACCGAATCACCACTCTCTTAGGCATCACCTTCAAGAAGATTTGATCACCAACCTCCTCAACTCAAAGGGTCGACGCCGACATCCAGAGATAGCTCTTCTCGGGCACCGAGTCAGAAAGATATTGAGTTCATCAAGCTCACTCTCTCGAGGTGTTCCTAATTAGATCAGACCCGTGATGCAGCCTTCCACTCTCGGTCCAATCATAACGGTAATCTACATGGCTCCCATACACGCCTCATATGGTGCCATTTGTATGCTAGCTTGATTACTATTGTTGTAGGCGACCCACCAAGGGAAATGCTCCTACTCCTTATGACCCAGGATCGCCCGTCGCAGCCATGTCCTCTAACACCGAAGTATATAATCCTCACAACGCGGTAACCCACACAACCCGTCAGGTAAACGCTAACCTTCCCAAGGTCACAATTGTCGATAACTAATGGACCGTCAACTCAGGTCTATGTCATGTATGAGATCATATATCGAGCTCTTGCCACACACACCCATAATGCAATTTCCAAAGGGGGTATCCAAATCTCGAGTTACCCGACTCTATCACCCAACTCAAGTTCAGGTGATAACCCTGACCGCAGGTTCATCTCCGCAACATAACTCTTCGGGCTTACTCTAAGTCCATGAGCGCCTCATTGGACGCAGTCCTAGACAAACTCAACTCCACACTCACCAAGAGCAGAAATGACCGATCGCGGCACCCACACCCGACTCAACACGATGTTACCACACGAGCCGCCACGTCATAATCGTGACACCCAATCCCGGTCCACCATCGCTTAATCTCGAGATCCCCACCATAATCCCAACCTATCGATCAACTTCACCCTGCTATCCGGTGGAAACATCTATACTCAGCTTCTCTGTAAAGGCCTTACCCTCTAAGCCCAAATCCAAAGCCTTCTGACATGACAACTCGTCTAAGGTCCTGGCACGACAACCCCGCTGGTCACAACTCATCCATGTCAAGCCCGACATCACCAACCAATAGGTCTACCAACCCTAAGGTCCCACCACTCACAGGCAACTCGATCTGTCCCCGACCTCGACTCCTTATACTTTGGCCCTCCGCCCATTCAGGAAAGGCTGAGGCCGATAGCACCCGAACCGAAACTCCGGTTCCTCCGACCTGCACTGGTGTGGAGGAATGAACCGTATACTCTCCGTTTCATGTATTTAATCGACCGCACTGCCCCAAAGTCCTCGATCCCCGCTCTGGGAAACTTTCCTCACATGCCCAATCCTCGCCCCCGTCCGGGAACCTCGTGAAGCAGGTCTTCGCTTCCCCGAATCCAGAAGAAGGCTCGGGATCCTCCCTCTTGCTACCAACACCCGCATCTCGAAAGTGCTTCAGCATCCTCGATCTTCTCTCTATGGTTAGTCGTCTCAACCATGGAGTCCATGTCCCAGAGGGCGGTCATACGATCCCGCCCGAACGGACAACTTCAGCCCATTCTCGAATCTCCCGTACTACCTACTAATCCTAAGAAACCACAGATTCGAAGATTGACATTCGACCTCAACTCATCACGGCCTCAACCTTCTCTAGGTCCACTGACACTCCTGATGCTGACACCACGTGTCCCAAAAATCTCACCTCGCAGTTTCTCGCACCAGACTACCAAACTTAGCGCATGCCTGATGGTCTCAACGATCGAAACAATCCTCAAGCGATACTATGCTCCCACTCCGACCGAGTAGATCAAAATGTCATCCACAAGACTAATGACAACCGATCTTAGATAAGGTTGGAACACCCTATACATGAGGGTCCATGAATGACACAAGATTCACAATCCAAAGGGCATCACCCGTGAACCTGTAAAGTGCCCATAACGCGTCCTAAACGCTGTTTTGTGTGGATATCTCACTTAACCCTCACCGATGCAACTGGCAAGGTTCATCTTGGAGTAGACTCGCGCCTCAACCGATCAAACAAGTCAATCCTCTGCAATGGGTACCCGATTCTGATCGTGAACTCCCGCTTCAATCCATCTCAGATTCAATGCCCAAGGGTCTTGTCCTTCTTCTTCGCAAATGTAACCGGAGCCCCATGGTGAAGTGTTTCGGTCTAATGAACCCTTGTCCAATAGCTCCGTAGGCCGACTCGGAAGTTCCTCAGAACTCAATCGGCGCCATCCTATGCGGAGTCATAGAAATGGGTGAAGTAATCGATTCAGGCCACAAGAGTCGAAGCAAATCAACAAAATTTATATACACCCAGCCTCACATCGTCGTAGTCGGGCCATCAAAGATAGTGGTTCAAGATCGAACACGGGATGGGTTTTCTACCCTAAAAATGATTTGCATAGTGCACAAGACAAGGCTTATTTGGACTTTGGATTTGTGTTTCAAAAATGTTGAGAATGGTTTGAAAACTCGAAAATTGTAAAACTGAAAAAGATAAATGTGAAAAAGTTAACTTTGAAGATTTAGGTCACTAACTTGGTAAGTTAAAGTAAACAAGTGTCCTCGGTTTTATCTTCGCTATGACATGCAACCTATAGTCCATGGCATAACCGGATCTATGTTTAACTAGCAAACTCTCACCGAAACAACTCATTTGAGCTGTCGGCTGTAGCATGCGCTTACGCCCCTTTAATGCTTGAAACCTTGCAATATCGCAATATCACCAGGCTCAGAAGATCATCTAGAAAGAACCACAGTACATCTTTCACTCAATATGCACTGCATCCTAAAGCATGGAGAGTATTGGCCAAATTAATAACATTAAATGCTATGAAACCCTAATTTCGAGAAACCCTAACATATAAATATCATTTGTGAGGTCGTAAAGACCATCTAGAACCACAAGACATCTCTCACTCAATATGCACTGACCAAAGCATGGAGAGACACAAATCAATAACATTAAATGCTATGCAACCCCATTTGAGAAAATAAGGACTATAAATACAAAGATTCGTAGCCTTTAATACAAGAGGGACAACATGCCTATGCCCCACCACTGCTTAGCTTCCTTCCTCTTCAAAGAAAGGAGGTTAGCTACATCTCTTGAGTTGTCATCCTCAAGAGGTGTTTTTCTGTACGAAAGTAAGGGAAAGATAGAGAGAAGAGAGAAAAGCAAAACCTAAAATAAGACTTTATTTACAAAATAAAAACTTACAAAATTATTCTTCCCCCAAAGTTGTTCTTCTTGGTTACAAAACAAGAGGGGCTTATATAGGCCACCTCAAGGCATGAAAATACCAAAAAACTTACAAATTTGGCTAAGTTATAGACAAGAGCAATACACCAAGTTTGAAGCCAAGCATAATTACAAAACATGACGAGAGACAATTTCGCTTAGGTCGAAGAATCTCGCTAGCTAGCTTAAATCACCCATGTGTAGTTAATGGAAAATTTCGCTAGAGCCATGTAATTTCAAGAGTTGAATAAATTTCGCTAGCTTAGCTAAATTGCGAGTAGCTTAAATCAGCATTTTCAAAATGGTGCCTAGCGAAATCGAGGGTCTACGAAATTTGAGATTTCGTTAAGGTCGGGAGATTTCGCTTAGTGAAGTCATAAATCAGCAATCCCAGCGAAAGTTTTCAACCTAGCCAAAAATTCCCGCTTGTTGATTCACTCCTTTCTTCATCGAGATCCAATTTTCTTCACTTTGCCTGGTTTTCATTGACTGGGTCGTTGATGATCGAACATTGGAACTCAATCTTCAGATCTATCATTTGACTCGAAATTGAACCCAAGATGCGCAAACACCCAAAACAACCAAAATACCCTCTTAATGGCATAAGTGGTACTAAGAAGACGGAACACTTCATTGGTATAAATGACATGATTAATGCGCAAAAAGCACTCAAAACCTAATCTAATATAGGTCTAAATTGTACTTTTGACACTAATCGCACGTGGCGTAACCCGATACTAAGTCTACAACCCTTCCATGGAGGTAGTCCGTAGCCTGATCCGGGAAAACATCCACACACTCGCACACTACTCGAGGTAGACGGTCCGGCTCCTCCGTCCCTGCAGCCGCAGCCAACCCGCTAACCGCCCTCGACACTGGACTCGCATATTGTCCGCAAATGTCATGCTTCGTCCCCCAAATACCACACGAGCACCGGGTCCCGCGCAGCGGTAACCCTCCTAAGCTCACAATCGATAACGACCAGCCGTCACCAATCCATCCCTGTGATGACATCGAACTCCACATGTCCATGATCCTCGTGCCCACCGTGAGTAGAGTCCCGAGATCTCCAACTCGCAACCACGACATATCATCCCTATTCTCTGCCTAATCCCAGGAGAGAACTCACATACCAAGGCTCTGCAATCTTAGAGTGTCCTTGCCCATTTCCACTATATTAGCTCACTCAGCCGGAACACAACTAGTCTATCCCAGAGGCAGGCACTCATGAACTTAACACCTTCTCGATCCAGATGAACCAATGGTCCGGTCACCATCGATCTCCTCCTCTTGTGAATGTCGAAGGATGATGCGCCTAAACCCGGAGGTTACTAGGATCTCCTCGATCACTGCTACGCTAACCCGTGCGATAGCACTCACGAATACCTACAAACTTCAACAAAGGCCTCGCTTTATCGACATCATGTGCCTGATCAAGACTTGCACGCCTCCCACGCTCCCGTCCTCGACTAGTCATCTACATATTTCCAATGGCAAGAATCATTTAATTTTCATTTCAGTCTAACTAGCAACGCACATGCCAATTACTAATAGACTTGACAAACCATGAACCAACCTGCTCATTTCCTGGGTTGCGCTAAATTCCAACCACTCAATTCATTTACTTCAATAAAAATTCTAAGCTTCTTGTTCATTTCATATTCAAATCCCTAAGGTCATAGTTCCTAACCTACATTCACCCTTTTCCCATATACGCATTACAACTACATATAATTTCAAGGCAACAATCACAATTACAATTTCCATATACATCATACCGTGTATACGTCCTTCCACGCAATTTTAAACATAAAATCATGCGATCCAAACATACAACATAAATTACGTATCTCAAAGGGTGTAACTGCAGCCCCGAGACACTATTCATACACAGAATCAGTGTATATTTCAAGTCCCTGCATTCACAAACAATGCAATACCATTTATCCAATATGTAAATCCATTTTATCGATAAAAATTTTATTTTTGAAAATTTCATTCTTACAAAATTTAATTCTATTTTTTATTTTTCAAAAATTTTATTTTTTTTTTTATTTTTTTTTTTGAAAAACATTTTAGATGAACAAAGGTTCAGAACCTGGTAATGAACAAGGTCTACAAATTGACTCAGAATTAAAGATCGAGTCAAACTGGTCACAAATGAGCGCATTCAAGTGCACAACTCGCCGGCTCACCCAAGACGCCCCAAAGACAAGCACGCCTGCCGCGTGCCCGGGCTGCCCTCACGCACTCTCGCCAGGCCACTCGCTCGCGCCGCGCCATGCCTCGCGCCCCAGCTCCGTGTCGCCGCGAGCCCGCCAGGCCAAGGCGCCAACGCCCCAGCGCCCAAAGGCCTGTACCTAATGCTCAAATGGGCAAGAGCCCATTTCCTGCTCTCGCCCTTTTTTTTTCCTCATTTCCGCAGCCTTCTTGTTACTTCCATACGCAAGGGCTTGAACACCGCACTCCTACACCAATAATTTTATGCGTCACTTTTAAAATTTATTTAAAATTTTATTTCATTGTTCTAAACCAAATAAATTAGTAAAATTTATTTTTATTTCCTTTGTTCCGCTTACACAATCGAAACTCCAAACTTTGTTCCAACACAACTATGTGCTATTTACCTAAGCACATAAACATTCATATCATGGCTACACATGATTACACATTATAAAATCAATAATAAACACATCAAACACTTGCATGCACAATTCTAGTTTTGTCCTCGTGATTTCCTAGGCAATTTACACCTGAGATCTTTAACATCGAACCACACTCCTGGCAGGATGGATACCCAAACCCGAGCTCCTAGGTATCAGATACTGCTCGATACTAAGTCAGACACCCCGATCCCCCGGGGTCCGTTGACTACCCGTCAACTCATGGAACACTGTGAATGCAGGGTGACCATTTTCACAAAATCTGCAGCCTCCTTTGTACTGGGAGTTTCACCCAAATACAAACCCAGAGAACCTGTCCCAAACATCAATATCATGAGTACAAACAGCCGCTTGGGCCCAATACAATACTACTCATCAATATATAGTACAACTATATCCAATAGCTCAGTTCAATTATTTTTACTCTATAACAACATATATTAAAATTAAACACCAATACATGTAGAACCATCGTGCCACATTCCGGCTTTCTTTCTAAATCTCGCCCTAGGACGAGTCAGCTCTCGCACGCTCCCCCGTGACTCACAGAAAATAGTATCCTCGGTCAGGGGAGCTAATGCTCGCAGTGGAATCACCCTAAGTGGGCTACTTCCACCTAAGTGCATATGCAATGCCCAAAGTAAACACACATTCAAGCAAATGCATGATCCTACTTGAATAAGTCTAACTGACATCTCATACCCCGAGTCTCACGACTCCTCACACTCGCCAAGCCTTGTATGAGAATTATTATGTTTGTTTGTGGACAACCCTCCGATGTATATATATATATATATCATTCAATGCCTCCTAATTTGATTGATATTATTTCAGGATTACCTCTCCGATGTATATCAATCTGGGCTATCTCTCCGACGATTGATATTTTTGGGTGATGGACTACCCCCGATAATTATCATTTTTAGACAACCCTCCGAAACCATTTTCTCTAGACTCACCTCATGCACTCACTCCTATCGTCCTAGGGTGCCCCAGTGCATATGGAATGTATGATGCCAATTCCATTACAGTCTATAACACATGCAAATATATATATACATGCATATATTCACATAAAATTTAATCACACAATCATGTTATGTAATTTCGCATTCCATCACATCAAAATTAGCTCACATGGGCTAATGATCAAACACGAGCAATTCTACTGAATTACTGACAACACATTAATTCACAAAATTATTTTAGAACACTATTCTCGTGAATAGTGAAACCTCTATTATTCCCGCAAATCACCAATCATCGGTTCACTTTGTGAACCCGGGTTTCACGGCCATTTCCGGCCTCATACACGTCAATGCATCATTCATAGCACAAATTTGCACCATGGCACCCCAAACAGCCCGTGGACAGTCACGGACTGTCCACATGGGTTTCAAAAATCCAACACCTCGGTTCCAAGATTTGGAACTGATCAAACGGCCCCTCACGGCCTCATTCAACTCAAACATCAACAAAGTACTTAAACAAAGAGTAAAACCCAAGAGGTGGAGAAACTCTACACCTCGGAGCCTTACCAAACTCCCTAAACCAAGCCCAAGCGCAGGCTCCTCCGCTGTGAACAGCCTTCCTCATTCCGAAGAATCAACACGGCCTATCATTGCAGACCTGCAGGTTTTGATATTCTCTCTCTAAAACAAAACGAAAATGGCTACTGCATCTTTTCCCTGCTTTTCACGTTTTTCTCTTTTGATATTTGAAGAAGACAAACACTATTCGCTTTTTTGGCTTTTTCTAACTTAAAACAATTCCATTAATACCACTCATAGTCCTTCTTTCCCGCCTTTGACACTCCCACTATCTCGACCGTCCATTTTCATACTTTCTCTACTCATGCCACTTATGGCACATGAGTACGTGTTATATGTGACTTTCGTCGCATCAAAAATCGTTTTACGGCACCCGAACCGCGATGCCTCGAAAAAAGTGCCAACTCCGACTATCTCGGAATTCTATGAAATTCGACGTGCTAGCTAGATTTCTTGAGACGATTCCAACGATGAAATCTGGTTCGTCATCCGAAATCTAGAGAATAAATTCTGAATTTTAACCAAATACAATTTTAACCGAAATTATGATTTGGGCTCTTTTCCGTAAATTGGAATTTCTCGAGTCTTCACAGAAAAACTTAATTGTGTACTAGAGATATCCTTGATGGGCATTTTCTTATTCCATTAGATTCAATATGAGATGTCATTAAGGGCATCTATATATTCTAATAGGATTTAATTCCTAACCCTTTTTTCCCTCTATTTTTGGCAGAATAGCTTCTATTTTTAATCGAAGGTCATGCTAATAAATGAGTGTAGCTTTCTGCTCTTAAGCAAAGAAATCAATGTATTAAATTATCGTATGACTACAAACTAATGATATCGGGTATTGCATTATGAAGAGATGTTAATGGTTTTGTATGTTTTCCGAGCAAGCATACATCTATGGGGCTAATTCAATGTCTGAGATGATCTTTTGATAGATTGAATGGTTTATTGAATGCATACAGGAGTTTATGCATTCTATAAGAGTATTTTCCATATCTATTTGTTGTAGCAAAAAGTATAGTTATCTATAAATAATGATTTTGAGCTATCAAAATGTTCACCTGAAGAATGTGAGATTATAGGCTGATTTCTTCCATTTGGATGATGTTTTATTTCTATGATATCTTATTTATGATCTAAGTTTAATGACCTATATTCTATTGGTCCTCCATCACTCAATCATGAGTCTTAAGTGCTGACATTATGATAACCTAATAAGTGTAAACTTCTTGAAAAACTACAAAAGATGAAGTGTCACAAAATTTATAACAGTTATTTTTATTTATTATAATATATAAAATATATATTATGAATCATTGGTTCTAATCTACTCCGCTTGATTAAAGGGAATCATGAATCGATAAGCCGATTCAATTATCGCCTGGTTTTGAAAATACTGCTTTCAATCTTTGACTATTTATGTTCAAATCTTTACTTTTATTTTATTTATTTTAACTAAATCAAACTCGTCGAAGTCCCTTTTGTTTGGAATGTTAAGTTAAATTTCACAAAATCATGAACAAAGCCGAACGTAAGACTACTTGTTTATAGTTAGAACAATTTTGAAACCTAATAGTATACATCTCATTTTGTTCGCTTTTAAGGCTTTAAATAATATTTCTAAAATCCGAATTTTTATCTATCTTAACTTTCAAAGTAATATTATTATTCTTATTTTAACTTTCACTCCATTACTTTTGTTACGTAGGAAAAAACATTTTCTAATTTCAATTTAAAAATATATATTAAGTATTATTAAACTAAATAAAAATCATTCTTAATTTCAAAATAATAATTTCTATAATTTCAAATTTTCAAAAATCATTTTATTTTATTTAGAAAATATAAATTTATGATCTTTATATTTATAAAAATTTTTAAAATTGGAATTCACTTTCTTTAAATTTTACAAACTAAATAATCTTTTTCAAATATCCAACCTCAAACCCTTTTTTTTTCCAAAGAGACTTTTTTATTTTTTATTTTTATTTTTAATTTCCTAATTAAATTTTCAATTTTCAATTTTTTTAACCTAAATTTCAAAACTATAACTCAAGACAATCAATTCTATAATCTAACAAATTGAACTTTTGTGAAGTTGACTCCATGCTAAAAAAATACCGCTTTGTCAGACCATAGGATAAAAGATTAACTGGTCTCTATTTTGATTTGCCGATAAATTTATATGTCAACTTAACCTGTAAGACCCGAGAAAATTCCAATTTCGAACAGGCAAATTGCATTTCGTAAAATCCAAATTTTTCTAGATCCGGATGACGAAACGGATTTCACCGCTGGAATCGCCTCACAAATCTAGCTACCACGTCAATTCCAAGACAGCCTAATTTGCACGCTTCGAGGCATCGAGTATCAGCCAGAAACGACATGTGTGATGTGACAAAGTCATCATAACATGTACTCATGTGAGCACATGTTGCATGAGTAGAGCAGATAGTGCCATGTCAAAATCTGTAGTTGTTATTATTACGAATTATCAAAATTGTAAATGATAATAGGACAAAACTGAAATAGTGACCTCCAAAAATTAAAAGAATAAAATGATGCAGTGAGCAAAACCGGAGGGGATGCAGTGGCTATGGATTTTATGATTTTTTAGAGAGAGAGTGTGCCACTTCTCTCTAAGATCCCAGCTAATCCGACCGTCGGATTTCTTCGGAGTAAGAAGCAAAGCGGTTCTATGCAGCGAGGGCTTCGCGTGGGTACCGGTTTTTTAGGGAGTTTCGACAAACTCCATAAGGTAGGGGTTTTATCCTACTTGGTTTATTTTCGATTTAGCGTTTTATTGACGATCTTGCCGCTTGGCGCCTCGAACTGGTTGGTTGATCGGTCCCAAAACTCGGGACCAAGTGTGAAAATTTAAGAACCCACCGATTCGCTCAGATGTGTGGATCGCCGTCGCCACAGAATTGGCATTAAATCATGTTTGATGTGTATAAGGTCGGAATGGCCATGGGATTTCGGGTTCACAAGATGGAACCGATGTTGGGTGATTGGTCGTGAACAAAGAATCTGAGGTTTCATTGTTCACAAATAATGTTCATTAAAATATTTTTTTGTGAGAAAATGTGTTTGCTGAGTAATTCAAATTAATTGTTTCAGAAATGTTAATTAGCCCATGTGAGCTAATTCTTGATGTAATGGATTGTGAATTTGCATAACATGTTTGTGTGGATTAATCATGTTAGTGTATATCATGTTTTATATATTAGCATGTGTTGTATAATTTGTGTTGAATGGCATAATGCATTTCATATGCACCGTACCTAGAAGTTAGTGTATGACAAATTTTCGAAAACAAACATGGTTGCGAAAGGAATTTCACATGATGATTTTTCGGAGAATGGTGTTGGGAGATGATCCTACAATTACACGTCAGATGAGCCCATGTATTGTTTTGGAAGGTTCTCCAACACATTCGCCTCGGAGGGTAGTCCCATATTTTTACCGAGATTCGATATTGTATTTTCAAGAACAACGAGTTTTGTTTTTTGAAATGATATTTTTCATACATACTTAGGCAGTGTGAGGGGGCCACCATGGGTGACTCGAGACATTGGTTATTATAGAGATTAGTGAGATTATGTATTTATTGAGTGTGTAAGCTTATAGACACAAGATATGCATTCGTGGTTATTTAGGTGATTTCCACTAATGTCATTAGCTCACCCTGTCGAGGGAATATATTATTTTAGGTACAGAGAGCGTACGAGAGACTACCATCTAGAGGTCGATTTGGAAGAAAGCCTGCTGTGGCTTTGATGGTTTCGCGATAATATGTATTTGTATTAAGAGTACTGTATAACTCTTGACCATTGGAGTATAGCTATTGAATAATGTTTGATGAGTATTGGTTTATGGGCCCAAGAGGCCATTTTTACTCAGGTATGAGTCTCGCCAATACGAGACATATAGATTTTTCGCGGGTTGACGGGTAGTCAACGGACCCTCGGGTTTTGGGGCTTCACAAAACCTATGAATATCCTATCAAATGATGCAAATATTCTTCATCTATTAGATCATATTTAATAAAAGCCATGCATGGTACCAATTAATTCACTTTTGAATAATACACACTTAGATAAAATAAAAATTATCAACAATATCATAAATTTATCACATAACAAAGAGTCTACAGCTAAAAATTATATCATACGTGCTAAAATGTTAAAAACATCTAACACAAGGAAGAAGTTGCAATGGTGATCCACTAATCTCTCAAACATCATTAACAATTTTCTCTTATAAAGGCTAAAGTTGCACCTCGTCCGAAATAGAGCAAAACGTAAGGCAAATCCAATACACCTAAAAAAAATGAAAATGGTTAGAAAAATATGAATACTGCTTTACCATAAATACATGAGAATATAAAGCAAATTTGCTAAACCTTAGAAAATGAAACTGATTGGAATAAAAAAAAGGAAATGATACCATTTTAGTATATACATTTAAGATTCTAACAATAATCTTTATAGAATATATTATTAAGAAAAAAAATATTTCTACATTCATTCTTTTAACATTTAACAATAAGGGTTGGACAAGGGAAGAACCAGGTTTGAGTCTTCGTGAGAATAGAATATCCAAGCCGAATCGGTCGGTCAAACCGTCGACTAGCCCTCTCTCCGGTCCGAGTTGCTTATTAAGCTGGACATCCAATTGAATCGACATCGAACTAGGGAAACCACCGGTTCTAATGGAACCGAACGGTTCATTCAAATAACTCTACTCACTCATCCACTTGTGCAATAATTTCATTATTAGTTGGGCCCCACCCCAATTTATTATGAGTTGTGTTGCTTATTTCAAAATGGGTTTAGCTATAAAAAGCTCATTCTCATATGAGAACGAGCTTTTTATAGCTTAACCCTTTCAAAATTACTTTTTCAATCTTCCCACAACAATTGCCTTTATTTGTTGCATTCAAAAAAAAAAAAAACTTCAAAACATGGGTATATGAAGGCCTATAAGCCTTTGTCACTCTCATGTGGGTACTAGAAGATAAATGATGACTTACCAAAATTCATTGTTACAATGGGATTGAACTCTGTCTTGAGTAGGTGTGGTATTGAGTTTAACCACTTGGCTACATAGCAAAGTTTTGTATAAATCTAACAAAAAAGCATTATTTCATAATTCAAAAAACATAAATATATAATGTTATATTTAAATTTTTTCAATAGATTTTAGATTTAAATATTATAATATTATATTTTATAAAAGTAAAATATTAATAACACTATATAAAATAAATAAATGGTTAATATTCTAAGTATTAGATTATGTATTTTTAATTTTTAAAATATAATTTATATATTTATGTGTGACGCCCCAAATCCGGGGTGTCCGTTGACTACCCGTCAACCCACGGAATATTCGCCGAGAATGCGTTCGTGACCCGACATCTCTTATGCCGAACGCGTAGTCCCTTTATACGGAGAGCTCTACCCAAATACATCACTTGTCCCAATCAACATTCACAAGATACATATATGAGTAAAAACGGCCTCTTGGACCCATACTACAATACTCATCATCAATGTAAACCAACTATATCCAATAGTTCCAAGAGTCAAAAGTTTACTCTTATACAACACATATTAAAATTCTAAAATTCTAATACATGAATACATACGATAACGGCCAATAACCCGCACTTTCTTCTCAAACTCGCCCTCTATGATGAGCCGTCTCGTGCGCCCCGTACTCGAAAATATGTTCCCGACAGGCGAAGCAATGTTTCAAGAGGGTGCAGAATCACCCTGAATGGGCTACTCTCCACCTAAGTGCATATGCAATGCTCCAAAGTAAACACACATTCAAGCAAATGCATGATCCTACTTGAATGTCTACTTGATCAACTCATTCCCCGAGTCCTCACCGACTCCCTCACACTTGCCTAAGCCACGTATGAGAAACATTATTTTCAACAAAGATATTTGTTTATATTTGTGGACAACCCTCCGATATAAGTAGTGGACCGACTCCGATGTTATATATTTAGCGACTACCCTCCGATGTATATCACCTGGGTCGATCTGACGATTGATATTTTATAAGGACTACCGATAATTATTATTATTTAGTCAACCATCCCGAAACTATTCTCGAGAATGACTCTACACCTCACATTTGCTTTAGGTAGGGCTCAGCGGTATATGGGAATGATGCCAATTCCATTACAATTCTATAACACATAAATATATAATCATGCATATGGTCTACATAACTTAAATCACACAAACATGTTATGTAATTTCACATCTCCATTTCACCAAAATTACCTCACTGGGCAAGATCAAACACGAGCAATTCGATTTGAATTACTCAATACACATTTTCACAAAAATATTTTTTGTGAACACTATTCTATGAACAAGGAAACCCTAAGCAATGCTCCCTGAAATCATCAATCATCGGTTCACTAGAACCCGAATTTCACTAATACTCGACTTCATACAAACCAAGATTTATGGCACAAAGCACAATCCAACGTATTTCCAAACCAAATATACGCCATGGATCAGATAATTTGGCTTCAAAATTACAACAATTCGTTCAAGATTTGGGACTGAACAACGCCACTCACATTTCAATCAACTCAAACATCATGCAAATACACTTAAATAGCACACCTAAGTAGGATAAACTCCTCTATCTCACGGAGTTTGTCAAAACTTTGAAATAGGTGCCCACGGTAGGGTCTCGATGCGCAGCAACTTTCCTGTCCTCCGACGACTAATCGTCGAATCTCTCCGAATCTAGAGAGAAGTTAGATATTTTTAAACCAAAATCCCACTTCAGATCACCCTCTCCCTCCAGCACGTTTTTCCTTTCTTTGATAAGAGACGACCCTATTCTCATTTTGTCTTTTGTGTCATTTAAAATTCTTAAATAATAACCATTATGTCCCTACTTTCCCGCTGACACCCAAGACTATCTCGGGCCGGCCCATTTTCATCATTTCTTACTCATGCCAATTTCTATGGCACATGAGTACATGTTATATGTGATTTTTGTCACATCAAATATCGTTTACTCAAGACCTCGAAACGCGATGCTCGAAACGTGCAATTTTCCGACTATCCTGACCCGACGGTTAGCTAAATTTAACAGATTCATTCCAACGATGAATCCACTGGCCATCCGAGATCTAGAGAATAAATTTCATAATTTTTACCGAAATTACGATTTTACCCCTTTTCCAGAAATTGGAATTTCTCGGGTCTTACATTATGACATCACCAATTCAATTGCGATTCAACCACCGATCCAACCAGTAAATCGTGAACAATAACTTTTTCGGTTCGACTACCGGTCTAGTTTTTAAAACATTGATTCCAAGTGAATCGATGTAAAAAAAAGATTGTGTTTGGCTCTTAGAAAATATTAAGGAAAAAAAATGCTAAGGAAAATAATTGTCTTATAATTTTTTTAAAGAAATTCATATATAAATAAAATTTCTTAGAAATTTAAATATTTTAAAATTATTTAATCTTTATATTGATTTGTTTTAAAGAAATAAAATTGATTTGAGGTAGCAAATAAAAATTTTATTTGGAATTTAATTCTATTTGATCTTCCTTCATTTTTTTTTTCTTTTTTTTTTCTTTCCTATTTTATTTCCTTTGATTTTCCCTCAAAATTTTTGGAAACCAAAAATAGCTCTGAAGAAAATCAAATATAAATAAAATTACTTTAAAACTTACAAATGTGGCACTAGAAATAGGCATGAGAGCGAATAAGCCCTAGTTCAGTTGGTTTAAAACTTCTTGAGAACAGATTACTACAACGTTGTATTTCCAAGTAAATAGTTGTCAAAAAAATTTAAAAAAAAAAAAAATGGGAGTCAAGGGGCATTTTATTTTAATGGTATAGGATTATGGGATTTGAGGGGGCATATTTTCCTTCTCGATTGGATTCCCTTGAGAAACAAAGAAAAAAAAAATTTGTGAGGGGGGTCTTCCTCCCCTCCTCGGCCTCACCCCTACTTATGATAATTTGTGAAACCCCGAGAAAATCCAATTTTTTGAAAAATGGAAAAATGGTAATTTCGGTCAAAATCCAAAATTTTTCTAGATCTCAGATGACGAAACGGACTTCACCGTTGGAATCGTCTCGCGAAATCTAGCTACCACGTCGAATTCCGAGACAGTAGTAATTTCATGTTTTTCGAGACACCGGGTGTCTAGGTGCAGTAAAACTGCTCGTGAAAGACATGTGATGTGATAAAAGTCACCTACTACATGTACTCATTGACACATGTTGCATGATTAGAGAGATGATGGTAATGAATGGTTTAGGATTGGTGCGTTGTCAAAAAATCAAGAAAATGGACATATTGGAGAATTATTGAAATGTTAAATGAATAAGACAAAATTTTAAATAGTTATATTCTCCAAAATTGAGAACAAATGGGCAATGGACGCTTAGTAGGTCAAGTTTCTTCATTTTTAGAGAGAGCCCTTCTCTAGATTTACTACCGCTCTGACAACCGACTCGACTAACAAGAAGCAAAGTCGATCTACGCTGCCGCGCAGGGCTACGCTGCGGACAATCGATTTGGTGGAGTTCCGGCTTTAACCCAAGAGGTAGGATCTTTTCACTTGTGTTGTTCCTACTAAGAGCCATGTGTGGTCGGGGGATGTTCCGTGGCTTGATTAGCCGTGTTCCCTGGCCTCAAAACATTTGAACCGAAAGCGGAGAAAATTTCCATTAGTCAGGGTTATGAATGCTGCTAACCCAGTTTCACCACCACGAATAGTTGCGTGATTTTTGTGGAGTTTTTATGATGTTGAGTGATTCAAAATGAATTGCTTAATTTGTTAATTAGCCCATAAGAGCTAATTTTGGTGGTGTTGTTGTGAATTGCATAACATGAATTATGTGATTAGTATGTGAATTAATTATGTTAATATATGCATGTAAAATATATTAGCATGAATATTTTGAATTAAGTATAATGCATTTTTACATGCACCGTACACCCTAGAACGAAAAGGTGATACATACCAAAATGAAAGAAAAGTGAAACGATGTTTTTCGCATTTGGCGCAGTGATGTGAGGAGCTTCAGAAGGACTCGGACATAGGTTTGGGCATGTAGACATTTGAGTAGGTTCATAATTGCTTGATGTGATTGTTTGCTATGACATGTGCACTTAGCGAAGTAACCCATGCAGGAAATTATCATTATCGGGCTTTGCTCACCCAAGCGAGGATCACTATTTCAGTACAGAGTGTACTGAGGACAAAGACTACTAGAGGCCGCGTTTAGAAGAAAGTCGGGTTGTGGATTTGGTAGAGACTTTTGTATAACATGTATTAGAAATTGTACACTTTGATATATGTTTGGTAAAGAGTAATTTATTAACTCTTGAACTATTGTATATAGTTGATGTATTTTGTGAGTATTAACGCAGGGGCCCAAGTGACCATTATTTTACTCATATGTGGACTCTTTGTGGTCATTGTAAATTGTTTGGGACAGGTTTTATACCTTGCAGAGCTCACAAAGGAGACTCCCCGCCTCGATTTTCATGAGTGGTGTGTCAAGTTACTTGAACATCTACGAATATTCCACGGTTGATTTGAAATATTAAACGAGACACTCGGTTTCAAGGCCACATAATTAAATTATATATAATAACATCATGATGTACTATACTAATTTCAATCATCAAAGGTTTTGGTTATAGAAAGGAAGTTAATTGTCATATATGGATGCAAATAGATAGAATATTCATAATTGTTTTTTGACCTACTAGAAATAAATTATATGTTTTTTTTTTAAATAAGGTTGATTTGACCATTTTTTATCTAATTTTTTTGTATGGAATATTTCTATCAATGATTTCAAAAATAGTATAAGGAGGAATAGAAAGTGTGACGCCCCAAATCCCGGGGGTTAGTTGACTACCCGTCAACCCGCGGAAACGCTCGTGAATGCCGGGTGACCCGACATCTCTCACGAAAATCGAGCAGAGTCTCCTTTGTACGGGGAGCTCTACCCTTAGTACATAACCTGTATATAACCTGTCCCAACAATCCAATATAACAATCCATGAGTAAAACGACCACTTGGGCCCACAAACCAATACTCATCCTAATAATTCCCAACTATATACAATAGTTCAAGAGTTAATGATTTACTTTATATAATACATATATTAAAATGAAAACATTCTAATACATGTATACACGAATGAACCCCAAGCCACAACCCGACTTTCTTCTCAAACTCTGCCTCTATGATGAGCCGTCTCGCACGCCTCTGCACTGTGAAATAATATCCCCACAGGTGAGCTAATGCCAGAGCGGAATCACCCTAAGTGGGCTACTCTCCACCTAAGTGCATATGCAATGCTCCAAGAAAACACACATTCAAGTAAATGCACGATCCTACTTGAATGTCTACATGAACAACTCATACCCCGAGTCATCACCGACTCCTTCACACTTTCCTAAGCCACGTATGAGAAACATTATTTTTTTTTTTACAAAGATATTTGTTATTATTTGTGGACTACCCTCCGATATGTTAATGACCTGACCATGTTATATTTAGTGGACTACCCCATGTATCAACGGTCACTCCGACGATTGATATTATTTATGGACTACCCTCCGATAATTTTTATTATTTAGTCAATCCTCCGAAACTACCTCTCGAGAATCACCATGTACTCACTCCTATTGTTCTAGGTGCCCTGCCAGATACGGAAATGTGCATGATGTCAATTCCATAAAATTTTTGATAAACATGCAAATATATAATCATGCATATATTCACATAATTTAAATCACATAAACATATCATGTAATTTCACCATCAATTACATCAAAATTAGTCATCGCGGCTAATGATCAAACACGAGCAACCAGGATTTGAATTACTCAACCAAACACATTATTTCACAAAAATTATTTTGTAACACATTCTCGAATAGAGGAAACCCTCGTTACTATTCCATAAATCACTAATCATCTGCTCACTTAGTGAACCCGGATTTCACGGCCATTTCCGAATTTATGTATTAATACAATACAATTTGTTGCAATAATTTATACAATTAACACCCCCAAACAGCTCTCAAGGTCACTTCACACACAAATTGGGTTTCAAAATTTTCTAATAATTCGGTTCCAAGATTTGGGACCGATCAAACGGCCACTCACGGCCTCAATCAACTCAAACATCATAAATACACTTAAATAAAGTGTAAAACTCAAGTAGGATGGAACCCCTACCTCACGGAGTTTGTCAAAACTCCAAGAAACCGGTGCCCACGTGTAGGCCTCGTCGCGTAGAGCAGCTTTCCTTCTTGCTCCGAAGACTTCCGACGGTCGGATCGCCCGATAATCTAGAGAGAAGGCACACCTTCTCTCTCCAAATTCAAAACTCCATAGCCACTGCATCCCTTTTTGCTCCCACACGTTTTGTTCTTTGTATTTCAAAGCAAGAGTGTGACGCCCCAAAACCCGGGGTCCGTTGACTACCCGTCAACCAGCAGAATACAAGTGGAGGTCGAGTTACCCGACGCCACTTTAGAAAAATCTAGCAAAGGTTCTCTTTTGCACGGAGTTTCTACCCAATATAAACCCGCACATCCCGGCCCCAAACAAATTCAATATATGGTAATTTAGAGTCCAATACGGCCACTGGGCTCCATAAACAAGACTCAAATATACATGTACCAACTATTAATAATAACTATATACCCAATAGTTACGAGAGTTCAAATGTTTTACTCTCATACAACTTATATTAAAATTCTAGAGAATTCTAATAACACGTGATATCGTCAAAGCCAAAGCCACACCCTAGCTTTTCTTCACCCAAATCTAGGGACGAGCCGTCCCCACGCTCCCCTCAGACCAGAAAACAAAAGGGGTCCCACGACCGGTGAGCTAAAAGTCAAGAGGAGAATCGCCCTGCCGGCTACTCACCATCTAAGTGCAAGTAACGTCTAAAGTAAACACACATTCAAGCAAATGGATGATCCTACTTGAATGTCTACATGACCAACTCAACCCAGTCCTCATCGACTCTCTCTACACTTGCCTAAGCCTTGTATGAGAATTCATTGTTTTATTAGCGGACAACCTCGATGTATATATATCAATTGGCCGCTTCCAACGTATTGATATATTACTTGTTTGCGGACTAATTCCTCCGATGAATACCACCAATGCCGACGATTGATATTTTTGGTTCAGGACTACCTTCGATAATTACACATTTTTAGACTAAATCAACCGCTTTCTTTCTTTCTTTAGACTCATCTCATGCACTATCTCCGGTAATCCTAGGATGTTCCAAAGGCATGGAATGCATGTATGCCGCCCAATACGCTTCAATCACATGCAAATATATAAACATGAATATGGCTCAAGATAAAAATTAAATCACACAAACATGTTAGGTGATTACTTCAAACATCAAAATTAGCTCACTAAGCAATAAATGAACACAAGCAATTCGATTCGAATTACTTCTAACCAAACACATAATTTCACGTAAAATATTTTCTTAGAACACTGCTTCTGGGAATAGTGAAACCATCGTTACTATTCGAAAAATCACTAATCAACTAGCTCACCTAGAACTCAAGAATCCACTAGCCATTCCCTACTAATGCATACCACCAAGCAACCATTCAATACACAAATCAACACAACTCACACCCAAATACTTCATACCTACCTGACCGTATAGAAACGGCCTCTAAAAGTTTCTAAAAAAAATTACCAATAATTCGGTCCCATGTTTTGGGACCGATCAACTGCCCCTCACGGCCTCATTCAACCGAAACATTAGTAAAACATTTAAATGGGAGTAAAACTCAAGTAGGGAGAAAATCCTACCTCAAGGAGTTTGAAGAAACTCCCGATCCCGGAGTCCACGCCGTAGCCCCGTCCCGTAGAACGCTTCCTTCGCTCGAAGACCGCCGACGGCTGATCGCTGCATTTCTGCAGAGAAGGAGGTCCTCTCTAAATTCCTCCATTTTCGGCCACCGCTGCTACCCCTATTTCCGTACTCTCGTTTTTTGTTTCCATTTAACATTGAGAAGAAGCATCAGAGCATGTTTTTTGTCTTCTAGTGACTTAAGTCAATTTAATTAATTAATTCCCTTCTTTCTCCAGTTTTGACATTCGGAACTATCTCGGTCGTCCATTTTCATCATTTCTATACTCATACCACTTATGGAATATGAGTACTTGATATATATGACTTTCGTCAGATCAAAATCGCTTATTTAAGACTAAACGCTGATGCTCGTATAACGTACAACTCCTCGACCGCCTCAAATATTACGTAAATCCTTACTGCTAACTAGATTTTCTGAGACGATTCCAACGGGTGAAATCCGCTTTCGCCATCCGGGAGATCTAGAGAATAAATACGGATTTTTTTAGCTGAAATTTCAATTTTGTAATCAAAATTATTTATTTTGCCCTTATTCCATAATTGGAATTTCTGCCTTACAAAGAGGATGACACTATTTGATTTTCATTTTATTATCATTTATAATTTTAAAATGACATCTACGTCCCTTCTTTCCCCAGTTTTGACACTCGGCACTATCTCGGCCGTCCATTTCCATCATTTCTCTACTCATGCCACTTATGGCACATAAGTACATATTATATGTGATTTTTGTCACATCAAATATCATTTTATGGCACCCGAAACGCGATGCCTTGAAAAACGTGTTAATCCCAACTATCTCGGAATTCGATAAAATTCGACATGCTAGCTAGATTTTGTGAGACGATTCCAACAAAGGGAAACTGTCATTATCCGAGATCTAGAGAATAAATTCCTGATTTTTAACCGAAATTATAATTTTATAACCGAAATTACGATTTTGCCCTTTTTCCAGA
Organism: Tetrastigma voinierianum; assembly: GCA_016808115.1. Classification (NCBI taxonomy): domain Eukaryota; kingdom Viridiplantae; phylum Streptophyta; class Magnoliopsida; order Vitales; family Vitaceae; genus Tetrastigma; species Tetrastigma voinierianum. The sequence continues at coordinate 143,461 of JAEQBH010004845.1, read as the reverse complement.
AATTGGAATTTCTCGGGTCTTACAGAAAGTACGTGTAAACCCCCACATGTCTAAAAATCAATAATCGTCCAATTAGTTTTGTTGCAATTAACGTTCCCCTTTTTACCTTCTGAATCAAAGTATAAGAATGATAAATATGAAAATAGTTACATAAATCATAGAAATAAAGGTTTTTAGGTTAAAATAACATTAAAAATGAATCTGGAACGTCGAAAAACCTTAGAGTAGTCCTATAGATCAATTTTGAGAGTGTAGGCAAAATTGTAATTTTGAAGAAACCAAAATACCCAATGAACAAGAAAATCAAGGTCGTTATGTTTAAAACCCTTTTTTCACCCGCATTTCTCTCATTTTTCTTTAACTCATCGCCACCCACACCCCTTGGAAACCCTAGGGATCGTCAGAGAGGCGCAAAGAAGGTTAATCGGATCAATGATAAATCCAAGATCGTGCCAAAGATCCTCCTACAAAACTAAGGATTTGAGGTAGGGTTTTCTCTCATTCACTTACATTGAGGCTAAGTTATTATATATGTATCATGGGGGTTATAAATGCTATATTTATGGGTGTTCAAACTATTCTTAAATGAGAACGGCAGTTTATTCTAAACCAAGCAACGGGAATTGATTTAAATGCTAGAGTTTGCGGGTGAGTGGTGAAATAATACGGGTAATGCATCTCTCTTGTATTTTCTAACTATTTCTTGAATTGTTTTATGATTGTTTGTGGATTCTTAGAAGTTTTTCCAAGAATCGAGATGTATGGAAATGATCGTTATGAGGATGGATGGTTGCAAATAAATTGGTATGGTGATTGGAGGAATCCAAAAAGAGGGGATTCAACTATATTGTGGGGGAGTCAAGCATATTGTGGGGATTGAAATATATGATGGGGGATTCTTATATAGTATGGGGGATTCGAATATAGTATGGGGATTCTCATTTAGTATGGGGGATTCTTATATAGTCTAGGGGATTCTAATATAGTATGGGGGATTCTTATATAGTATGGGGGATTCTTATATAACATGGGGGATTCTTATATAGTATGGGAGATCCTTATATAGTATGGGGGATTCTAATATAGTATGGGGGATTCTTATATAGTATGGGGGATTCCCATATAATATGGGTGATTCTGGTATGGTGATTGGTTATGAGATGGATTGTTGGTTGGATAAATTTCTGGTATAGTGATTGGAAATAAAAAGAAGAGGAGAGGTTCCTTGTAAGGATGCTCTAAATATTCTTAAGAGGTTCCTAGTAAAGATGCTTGAGAAATACTACTATGAAGAGTGAGAGGTTCCTTGTAAGGATGCTCTAAATATTCTTAAGAGGTTCCTAATAAGGATGCTTGAGAAATACTATTATGAAGAGTGGGAGGTTCCTTGTAAGGATGCTCAAAATATTCTTAAGAGGTTCCTTGTAAGGATGCTTGAGAAATACTACTAGGAAGAGTGAGAGGTTCCTTGTAAGGATGCTCTAATTATTATCAAAAGGTTCCGAGTGAGGATGCTTGAGAAACAAAAAGAACTTTGAGGAGGTGGAGGTTACCGCTAAAGTATGTTACTTTCCTTGTAAGGTTGCTCAATGTTGTCTCAGGAAGTTCCATATATGATGCTTCTTTGTGAACAGCATCGTGCATTCCCACCCTTCAAGCACTTCTCAGCATTCCTTCCGCGGCCCCACTCATAGGTACTGCTTTCACTGTGTCCCAACCCGGCCTTTTTCGCTCCGTGAGAGCTCGAACCCATGCCAAAGGGACACTTTCTATAGCAATGGGAAGCACCTCACTACCACCGAGCTAGTAGTCATTGCAGCGAGAGCAGCTCTATCGCAGGCAAATCCGCATGCGCCTAGCCTCTCACGCAGGCGGTAGCACAAGGGGACCCGGCGAACAAAGACCATGAGCGGACCGAAGGGTAGCTCCTGCTGGGTCACGAGCAGGGGGACCCCACACAAAAGGCGCTTTTATTGTGGGTCCACACCCATCGTGGACCCTCGTGGTACCCTTCAAGTGGGAGCCCACCATAGATATCATCAAGCTTCGCCAGGCCCCAACCTGCTTTTCGCCTCCGAGAGTCAACCCATGCCAGCGTATTCTTTTATAAAGAACAACACTCTCACTACCAACCGAGCTACTGCTGAAGGATCCCTAACTCTGATTAACCTCATGAACCCGAGGACCTCCCCAAGACTCCAAATTGACATAAACTTTTCCTCAAACAAACAAATAAAACTATGGAGCTAACCCTTACAATCCTTAACATATCTTTAGTAAATAATGCGGAAAGGAGTGATAAATTTTTTTTCTTTCTTCTTCAAACACTTGATTTTTTTCGTGAAAAATTGGTCGTAGTTTCTCTGTTTCTGACTTTCCTAAATTTACAAAACCCGATAAAAGCATTTAAAAAACACTTCTAATCTTCCACTTTTTCAACTCCGTTTAGACTCTCGGTCTACAACTCATTCAACACAATATATACATATATACATTTATTCATTTCAATCATCAAAACATTCAAAACTTCTTCAATTCCATGCACAGTTTTATAAAAAGCTTGGGCTTGAGCCGGACATAAGTCGACCGCCTAAGTAGTTCCTTTTCAAAATACATCCATATATGCATATATACATGACAAATTATTTAACATATAAAATATGCAAACTATTTATACAATGCGCTCACATGCGCTGCCTCTCAATGGCCTTTACTCACGTGACAGAGGATTTCACCGGAAAGCACTCGGGCTTTGGGTCCTAAAAGGCTTTGGAAACATATGGAAAAGAATGAGCTAAAAGAGCCTAGTGAGTGTACATTTTCATTAAGATAACATTTCCAGTATATATCAAAATAATACATACTTATACAATTAAAATCAATTTATGCCTTAAACATTTATGCCTTAAACTTTCTTTCTTCGATAATAAATACTAGTACATTAAAATCCATTTATGCCTTAAACATTTATGCCTCAAACTTTCTTTCTTTCTGATAATAAATACTTATACAATTAAAATCCATTTATGCCTTAAACATTTATGCCTCAAACTTTCTTTCTTTCTTTCTTTCTTTCTTTCTGATGATAAATACTTATACAATTAAAATCCATTTATGCCTTAAACATTTATGCCTCAAACTTTCTTTCTTTCTTTCTTTCTTTCTTTCTGATGGAACCCAGAGGAATAAACACACCGAACAGTTCCCGGGTACTGACGGTGAGGGACAATACATTCCAAATTTCATAACCACTACGTCATGGAGAAACTCACGCTTGCACAGGTTCCAACATATCACCTTATCACGCGGTAAGGATATTACCTAGACACCCACTCTCCTCACTTAGTAACCCATAACTTTACCCTCTAAATCCTTACACGCCTTAAGGTACTGCCGATATCACCATAACAATATATGGGGTTAGGTAACCATCAAGAAACATTTATCAAAAAATAGTTACTTATAAATCCATTTAAATCCTTTACTATCATGAAAATCATATATATATATGCAAATATACATATGCATTCTTTACACATTTTTAAACTTCATAATACCTTAACATATGCATACATATATAATTTAGTATAAATATATATATTATGCAAGATAAACATGTACATTAAATTTTTCATTTGAGATCAAAACTTTCATTTAGGCAATATAAACATTTACAAAGAAACTTTTCATTTTAACATCAAAACCGCTTCACTTTTAAAACTCACTTGCAAAACATCATTTTTATACCACAGTTCACCGCTCAATCCCGCTTGCTTCATTGAGTTCCTGCTCCTTCCGGGAGGCTAGTCCTTTTCTACCTTTTCAAAACAACCGGGCTAATCTATATTCAAAACCTAACCGGTGATAAAGGGCTTACATGGCTCTACTTCCTTGAGTAAATTTTTAGCCAAATTTTCTATAATCAGAATTTTGACGATGCCTATTTCATATGTTTGATTTTCCTGAAGTCTATTTTAACCAGCAACTTGAATAACTCAACGGATCAGAAATGAGCAAGTTATGGTCAAAATACTTAGCAATATCGTAAACAGGAAAAATGAAAGCATTTCCTCGCATCGGAACCGCATGCTGGCTTGCTACACTACGGCCCTACTTTGATAAATTTTTAGCCACTTATAATCAGAATTTGATGATGCTATTTCATGTTTGATTTTCCTTGAAGTCTATTTTAACCAGCAACTTGAATCACTCACCTGGATCAGAAATGAGAAAGCAGGTCAAAATACGACAAATGGCCGAAATAGAAAACAGAGCATTTCCCTGCATCGAGACAATTTCTTTGAAATTTTTCCTGCACTTGTGTTTTGCTTCCATTTTTCCATGTTTCCATCCAATCTAACTCATAGTCCATATACACTTCTATAATTCATATACCTCAAGAATTTACATGGAATTCATCTAAAAACAACTCAACAACACTTAAATTGGTGCTATGGAACCTCAAACCTCAAACCCTATGAAAATCTAAGAACCCTACCTAAGGTCCACCACCTTTAGTAAAACCACATAATTTGATGATTCCATGTTTATTTTCTCTCAACGCAGTTTTACTCTCATACCCCAACACTAAGAGTTTATGCTCTTGCACAACCTAGACTCAGTGAGAAACAAATCTTCATCCAAAACCTTAGATTCATATCAAAATCCAAACATAAAGCAAAAAAAGGACTCACACCCGACACTCGCCCTTCTCCTTCTTCTTCTTCTTCTTCTTCCCTCTCTTCCTCTCTTCCTTGCTCCACCTCTCCACGGTTTGCTCCTAGAAATGAGACCAAATGAGTTTTGGTTTGTCTCATGGACTTTTATACTTCACAAGCTTCCTTAATTGCCAATCAACCCTCTCTTCTTTAATATTACAAGTCAACTTGGTTATTTCTATTTTGGCCTACCATCTTCTTTATTATGCCCTTCATGTCAAATTTGATCAATTTCTATTTTACCTTCTTCAGCATCACATTCCCGGTTTACTAATTTATCTCCAAAATATTACAACGTAACACTCCTAATACAGATACGCCCTACAAGATCATGTAATCGTACACTCTTCTCGATCGGCGTTACAAAATCCTCCCACCTTAGAACATTTTGTCCTCGAAATGAATAAACTAAACTCCAAAAGAAAGGAAAGGAAAATACCTCATTCGGAAAATAATTGAGGGTACTGATGGCGCATCTGGGCCTTTGGCTCCCAAGTAGCTTCCTCTATTGTATGACTCCTCCACAATACCTTCACCAGCGGAATAGTCTTGTTGCGCAGAACTTGCTCTCGGCGGTCGAGGATCTGCACTGATTCCTCTTCGTATGTCAAATTCTCTTGTATTTCCACTGGTTGCTCTGTCAATACATGTGAAGGGTTTGATATGTACTTGTGAAGCATAGAAACATGGAAAACATCGTGAATGCGATCGAGGTCAGATGGCAACTCCAATCGATATGCCACCTCTCCAATCCTCTCAACAATCCTGTATGGCCCAGAGCATCGTGGGATCAGCTTCCACGCTTCCCAAATCTTAGTACGCCCTTCCATGGGAAATCCAAAAATACCATATCCCCTACCTCGAACTTGTGTCCTCACGGCGATTATCCGCATAACTTTTCACAAATTTCAGCAATTTTCACTTATCCCTTATAACTTTGATCTTATCACAAGTCACTTGAACAATTTCCCACCTACTGAATTTTCACCCACTCGCCCCAACATACCGGGAGTCTCGACATTTCCCATCCATAAAGAGCCTCATATAAATATACCACACTGCCCAGAACTGCTTATCAGATGCAACTCCATCAGTGGGTAGACGGGTGTCTCGCCCCCAAACTCCGCACATGCCCCAAGCATCCTCTAAAGTCCTGATAACCCTCCCAGATTGGCCATATCCGCCCGTGGATGAAAAGTCGTGACTAAAATGCGCCAGCCAAGGGCACTCAGAACCTGGCCAAAACCATGAAACTCGGGATCTCTGGTCGAAGAAGAACCATACTGGCGTACCGACAATCTCTAACGATAATTGGGCCGAATTTATCCACGAATCACTATCCCCGGGAGGAGGAAATGGGCTGATTTCGTCAGTCTGTCCACAATCACCCATATCGTGATCGTGGCCACTCCTACAACGTGTCCTACCACAGTCCATAGCATTCCTCCCATTTCCACCGAGGGATCTGGAGGATCAGAAGAGTCTCGTGTGCTTCCGATAATTGCCACCATAACATGTGAGACATCCTCGGAGACAACTCCCCACAGTCTCTTCATACCTTTCCACCAATAGTGTTCCTTTAGGTATGATACATCTTTGTGCTTCCCGATGCATAGCATAAGCGAGGAATGGGCTTCTCCATAATCTCTCTCCTCACATCACCTACATCCTGCACACAACCTCTCGTCCCATGACCACTGCACTCACCAATGACAACCCTCGCCCGCACTCTCTTACTTCACCTCTCAACTTCACTATCCGTGGGATCTGAATCAAGCCTCTAATCCGTCTATCAACACACGAGCATGTGGCTAACGTTAAGTTCCGAATCAAGGCCCAATCTCACACCCAAGGACCTCAATTCTATGAGTCGAGGAAGATGCACTAATTTCACGTGCAATGTGGAAACTCATGGGTCTTCTACTACATATCCGCACCACGCTCGCCTTCCAGATGATATTCAATGGTACATCTATAATCCTTGATCAGCTTCAATCCATCTCCTCTCGTCTCATGTTCATTCCTTCACGCAGAAATGCATACTACAAGCCTATGATCCTAAAACTCTATAGGGCACTCCATAAGTAATGCTCCATATCCTAAGGCAAATACTACCTGCCGCTAGCTCTCAGGTCGTATGTGAGGGATAATTTCGTTTCATGCTTCTTCAATTGCCTAGAAGCATATGCAATCACCTCGGCCTTGCATTAATACACAACCTAGGCCTCGCTAGAGGCATCACAATACACCGCGAAAGCCATCCCGCCTCGATGGAATTGTGGGGCACTGGAGCCGAGATCACCTCCCTTTCTGCTTCATCGAACTCACTGACTAGCCTCACCATAAAAACGTGTTCCTCTTTGTCGGCCTAGTCAAAGGTGCGACTATCTTAGAAAATCCTCAACGAACTTATGGTAATACCCCCAAGCCCCGAAACTCCTATCTCTCGCAGAACACTCGTAGGGAGGTTTCAATTCAGCATAGCCGACCTTCAAGGATCCACCGAGATCCCTCCCGGCAGAAACTATGTGTCCTAAAAGGCGACATTTGTCGAGCCAAACGGACACTTATCGAGTTTAGCATATAACCGATGTTCCCGCAATGTTTGCACTATCTCGCGTTTCGTATGTTCTTCTCCACTCGGCTCGAATAGATCATGATATCGTCAATAAACACGATAACAAACTTATCTAAGTAAGGCCTAAAATCCCGCTTTATGAGATCCATAAAGCCGATCAAGTATCTATAAGTCCAAATGGTATGACTAAAACTCACAATGCCCGTGACTGCGGTTCGAATGTCGCTCGGGGAACATCCTCATCATGAAGTCTCAACTTATCCAATTCACTTCCAATTAAATCAAGGCTCATGGCACATCTTGCAAGCCTTACATCGCTTCATTAGCATCCTTAAAGTGAAAACCCATAATGCCTTCACCTAGCAGCAAAATTACATTTATATCTTAATCACCTTCTTCTAAAACATTAATTCTAACACACATTCCATTAGGCATTTAATCACTTCAATTGATTAAAATCAATGGAAACTCAACTTTTCCATACTCCTAATGTGGTCAAATCCTACATGTCACACATTCATAATTATTTCTTCACTTCTTCCATTTTCTTTCAAATAAATACATTTCTGATAATTCATCCAATGTTAATATCACTAAACTAAATCAAACCAATGCATTTCCAATTAAACCCTTCTTGGCCTAACCCTCTCATGTCATTTTCTATTCAACTTTTAATTCCATTAATTCCATTAATTCCTTCCAAGCATTTCAAGTAATGTCATTAAATCAATTAAAACCAATCAAACATCACTTCATTAACATCCAAAGTTGACCTAATTTGACAATCCTATAACATCATTCTTCTTTCAATTTCTTCGCAAAATCAACCTAGAATCATGTCAATTTATTAGAAGCAAGCCTTAATATAACTCAATTGAAGGTTTAGATAACAATCCATAAACCCACTGCTTACCTGAACTTCCTCGAACTCCATCGCTTGATCCACTCCGTTTCTGTCCTTGACTATGCGTAGCCTGGGATTTCAAACCCATGCTCCTCTCATCCCTAACTACGGCTTCACCTGTCGATCGTGTGTGGGGGCTCGACATCAGGTCCAAATTCTGGACTAAGACCTACAAAGAACCTCTTGGCCTTCGAAACTGGCCCTCCTTACTAAATGGGACATGTCTCTGACGAAGCCAAAATTCGGGCCATAACTGTCACGCAGAGTGTCCTCGCCTCCAGCCTTAAAGAACCTCACCAGATTGTGAATCAATGAACAAACTTATCTCAGAATTCTTCCTGAATCGTATAATATGGCACTCCCTCTCGGGTATCTCTCGAATCGCCCTCCACCACTCTAATGCCTTGGCCCCAGAGGAGAAAGCGTAAAAATGACCATCTCAAGCCTTCCCAGACACGCATCACCTTTGTAGACCTGCTTCATTTCTAACCATTAAGAAGCCTTTCCCGGTCTCCCAATCCATCATAGTCTCCAGGTTCTCTAGCTTTCGCCTCTCTATAGACCACCGCCTCGAGGTCGTCGTAATGCAAAGGCTAAAAGTCGAGCCATCCGCTCTAAAGGTATTCGTCCTCCACGACCTCGGGAGGCGGTGGCGCCCCTGCCTCAGGTGGCTTTGAAGGCAGGGATCACTATGTCAGGTTGGAGGAACATATGCAGACTCATCAACATATTCCTCGGGTGGTGGTACTAATTCCTCAAGAGCTCTCCTGGTGGAGGGTCGGCCTCGACGACGCATTTTCTGTGAATTCAAAATTTTAATATGTCATGGAATGCATATATGATTTTAAATCACATAAATAATTTATGCACCTAAAATAAAAACATTAAAACAATCATATGAAAATAAAATTTTCAAATCTTTATAACATTTTCAAAACCGTGGCTCGATACCACGTTGAAGGATCCCGAATCCTGATTAACTCATGAACCCGAGGGGACCTCCAAGACTCCAATGACATGTAAACTTTTCTCAAAACAAATAAAATCCATGGAGCGAACCCCTTTACAATCCTTAACATATCTTTAGTAAATAATGCGGAAGGGAAGTGATAAATTTTTTTTTTTCTTTCTTCTTCAAACACTTGGATTTTTTTCAGGAAAATTGGTCAGAGTTTCCTCTGTTTTTCGGACTTTCCCAAATTTACAAACCCGATAAAAGCATTTAAAACACTTCTAATTCTTCACTTAACCTCCGTTTAGGACTCTCGCCTACAACTCATTCAACACAATATATACATATATACATTTATTCATATCAATCATCAAAACATTCAAAACTTCCTTTCAATTCCATGCACGCTTTATAAAAGTTTGGGCTCGAGCCTTTACATGTTTAATCGCCAAGTAGTTCCTTTTCAAAATACATCCATATATGCATATATACATGACAAATTATTTAACGTATAAAATATGTGCAAACTATTTATACAATGCAGCCACATGTCAGTTCTCCTCAATGGCTCGACTCACGCTTACAGAGGATACTCTACCTGAGCACCTCGCTTCGGTCCTCGAAAAATGTTTTTAAAACATACTAGCACGAGCTAAAAGAGCCCAAAGGAGCGAGCATTTTCATTAAGATAACATTTCCGTGATATATCAAAATAATACATACTTATACAATTAAAATCAATTTATGCCTTAAACATTTATGCCTTAAACTTCTTTCTTTCTTTTCTCGATAATAAATACTTATACATTAAAAATCCATTTATGCCTTAAACATTAAGCTCTCAAACTTTCTTTCTTTCCGCGATAATAAATACTATACAATTAAAATCCATTTATGCCTTAAACATTTATGCCTCTAAACTTTTCTTTCTTTCTTTCTTTCTTCGATGATAAATACTCTATACAATTAAATCCATTTATGCCTTAAACATTTATGCCTCAAACTTTCTTTCTTCTTTCTTCGATGGAACCTGGGAAAAACACACCGAACAGCCTCGGCATCGACGGTGAGGGACAAACAAGAGTCTACTATGCGCAACCACTACGTCGTGAGAACTCACGCTTTGCATAGGTTCCAATTATATCACCTTATCACGTGTAAGGATATTACTCTAGATTCCAATTTCCTCCCCAATTAGTAACCTATAACTTTACCCTCTAAATCCTTTACACGCTAAGGTACTTCGGCCGATATCGTCATAATGCTCATATGGGGTTAGGTAACCATCAAGAAACATTTATCAAAATACATTTATAAATCCATTTAAACTTTACTTTATCATGAAAACTCATATATATATGCAAATATACATATGCATTCTTACACATTTTTAAACTTTCATAATACCTTAACATATGTACATATAATTTAGTACATATATATTGATGCAAGATAAACATGTACATTAAATTTTTCATTTACATCAAAACTTTTCATATCAGCAATATAAACATTTACATTAAACTTTTCATTTTAACACAAAAATCTCACTTTAAAACTCAATTTGCAAAACATCATTTTTACACTCACAGTTCACCGCTCAATCCCGCTTGCTTCCCGTCGAGTTCCCGTTCCCTTCCGATAGTCCTTTTCACCTTTTTCAAAACAACCGGGCTAATCTATATTCAAAAACTGAACCAGACAGTGGCTTACACATGGCTCTACTTTGAGTAAATTTTTAGGCCACTTATAATCAGAATTTGATGATGCCTATTTCTATATGTTTGATTTTCCTTGAAGTCTATTTTAACCAGCAACTTGAATAACCTTCAACTGATCAGAAATGAGCAAGTTATGGTCAAAATACGAAACTGGTCGGAACAGAAAACAGAAAGATTTCCTCGCACCGAGAACCAGACAAAGGCTTACACACGGCCCTACTTTGAGTAAATTTGCGCCAATTTATAATCAGAATTTGACGATGCCTATTTCTATATGTTTGATTTTCCTTGAAGTCTATTTTAACCAGCAACTTGAATCACTCAATTCGGATCAGAAATGAGCAAGTTATGGTCAAAATACGACAAATGGTCGAAATAGGAAAACAGAGCATTTCCTGTACCGAGACAGTCCCTTGAAATTTTTTCCAGAATTTGTGTTTTGCTTCCATTTTTCCATATGTTTCCATCCAATTCAACTCTATAGTCCATATACACTTCTATAATTCATATACCTCAAGAATTTACATGGAATTCATCTAAAAACAACTCCACAAATTTAAATTGGTGCTATGAAACCCAACCTCAAACTCAAGAAAATCCAAGAACCCTACCTAAGGTCCACCAATTCTTTATAAAACCACATAATTTGATGATTCCATATTTATTTTCTCCCAATTGGGGTTTTACTCTCATAACCCCAACAATTCAAGAGTTTATGTGCTCTTTGCACAAACCTAGACTAAAGGAGAAACAAATCTTCATCCAAAACCTTAGGATTCATATCAAAAATCCAAACATAAAGGATTCCATACCTGATTTTGACCTGTCCCTCCTCCTTCTTCTTCTTCTTCTTCTCCTTCTTCCTCTCTCTTCCTTGCTCCACTCCTCTCCACGGTTTGCCTTAAAATGAGACTAAAATGGCTTTTGGCTTGTCTCACGGACTTTTATACTCTCATGTTTCCCTTAATTGCCAATTGGTCCTCCTTCTCTTTAATATTACAAGTCAACTTTGGTTATTTCTATTTTGGCCTACCATCTTCTTTGATTATGCCCTTCATGTCCCATTTGATCAATTTCGATTTTACCCTTTCTTCTAGCATCACATTCCGGGTTTACTAATTTTATCTCCAAAATATTACAATGTAACACTTAGTGTCAGAGTACGCCTTACAAAGATCATGTAATTACACTCTCTGAACGCGTGAACCCCAAGGAGGTGGAGGTTATCAAAGATGCTACGCTCCTTTTGCTGATGCTCGATGTTTTCTCCGCAGGTTCCAAGTAAGGATGCTTGAGAAAAGAAGAGAATTTGGATGAGTGTAGGAGGTTACTATGAAGTATGCCATCACAAAGAGAAACTTAAGGGGTAGAGGTTACGCTAACTATGTCAGCCTGCTTAAGAGACCGGCCGGAATTGTCGATAGTCAACCAAGTAATACTTATTTTTAAGCCGATGTTCATGTATTTAATTACTCATTATAAACCCGAGATTTGTTTGCAATGTCATTTTATAAAAATTGTACATCTATGATATGTTATAAGAAATGAGACCGATTGTTTTTTCATACTTTTCTAAACCTTGTTAGAGTTCTCGAGGATTTTCCTATAGAGTCAGGTTACTCCCCCTCCCTACTTACATCCCTTTTCGTAATTTACCTTGAGGAGGCAGGTTTCCTCGAGAACCCACAGATTAGGAGGCCCCACGCATTGGGAGGCCCCGCCCAAAGGAAATTTAGATTCCGAGGTCCCTCAGATGAAGGAACTCAACTAAGGCTAGGGTAGTGAAGAAGAAGGCCAGATTTTGGCCTATTTTCTGATTTTTTTTGTAATTTTCTGGATTTAATATCCAGTTTTGAAGATGTACAAAAGAAGTTTCAAAAAAAAAAAGGATAATGACCCCGGGATTTAATATCGTTACAAAGACGACAAAATGAAAAACAAAAAAAAAGGGAGTAGTTAATTCAACCTTTTCATGCTATATTCTTGTCTTTAATCCATCTCTTTGAATTCGAAGCTTTATATCAAATCAGATGACCCTAGATTGAATATGGGCTTCAACTTGGGTAGACCACGAAGTTTCAACCTCTCTAACTTAGAGAACAAAACCTATAATATGAATACATCACATTACCAATTTGAATGTATGATAAATATAAATATATATATTCCCCATATATAATTCATCAACTTGGATTATTCACAAGTTTAATTATATTTAAAAATAAATAAATAAATGAAGCAATTGAGGAATTTTCATTCACTAAATTATTTTTATTCATAATAATAAATTATTTTCAATCACTTGTACAATTGTACTTTTATTTTTCTGGCGATTACTAAATTCTATGATTTCATTTTTTTTTTTTTTAGTTTCCTTCTTCTTGTAAAATATTTCAATAATTTCAATTTTGAATTTATTTCATGTTTATTCCCTGTTAACTGTAACACCCCGTCCCGAGAGAGTGTACAGTACATGATACTGTAGGGGTGTATAAGAGTACCAAGTGTCACACTGAAATATTTTGGAGACTAAAATATGAAATGAAAGTTTATGGAACCCGGAATTTGTGGTATTAAACCAAGGGTGAAATGGTCATTATGCAAATGGATATGGAAATTAAAAAAAAAATCAAAATTTAAGGTGTAGAGATGGGCCATAGTGGAAATTGAATAAGTTACAATTGCAATAATTAAAAGATGAGGGTTATTTGCAATTAATGCTAATTTAACAAAAAGGAGAATTAAAAACCAAAATGTCATTTTGGTCTTAAGGTTGCCCTAGCAAACCGTAGGAGGAGAAGAGAAGAGAGCAAGAAGAGGAAGAGAGAAGGAAGAAGGAAGAGGAGAGGTTCAAAAATCAGGTATGCCTTTGTCTTAGAATCAAGTGTATTAGATTTCTAGGGCTTCAAGGGAGATTGTGTCTCCTTGATCTAGGTTTTGTGCAAAGAGCACATGAAGCCTTTGAATGGTTGGGGTTATGTGAGTAAAACCCCAATTGATGTAAAAGAAACTTAGAATCATCAAATTACATGATGTTTAAAAAGAATTGGTGGACCTTAGGTAGTGTTCTTGGATTTTTCACCTAAGGTTTTGGGTTTTGAGTTTCAAACACCAATTCACATGTTGTGGAGTTGTTTTTAGATAAATCAAGTTGGTTTTGAGGTATTATGAATTATAGAAGTTATATGAAGTGAATTGGCATCAAAAGGGAGAAATAACAAAATCTGGGCATTTCTGGTGCTCTACTGGTACAATTGGAAGTTGTACCGTACAAGCTTGCTTCGATCATTTTTGGGCTGTTGTACCTATGAAGGTTGTACCTGACAACCCGCTCTGGTTTTCCTATTTCAACCAGGTTTTGTATTATGGCCATAACTCTCATTTCTATCCCGATTTGAGGATTCAAGTGGCTACGTAAAATAGACTTTATGAGAACAAAACTTAAGAAGCAGGAATCGTCAAATTCGATCCTAAGCTACCAAAATTCACTCAAAGTGGCCATGTGCAAGAAAAATTCCCGCATCGCCTGACATGAGGGCCCCAAGAGCCGACGTAACTTTGAAGCTCGGTCTGACCGCGATTCCAATTAATAGAACCCTTAGAACCTTAGCTTTAAAAGAGTACAAGAAATAATGGACTGTTTCAGAGTAAGTGACGCTACGCTATGCGCATTAATTTTATCGTATTCGTCGAGTGTAGGTTAAAAGTAAATACAGATAAGTGTGGAACTCTGCTCAAGTTAAGCAAGCAAAGAGCGAATTGTTTCTAAACTCATTTTTCCAAATACTAGTATATTATTATTATTATTATTACAATTGCTTTACATCGGTATTTCATGGTTTTGAGTTCAAACCATTTTCAAGAAGCAAGTAATGACTTAGAAAGCAAACAAATGGTTTTCAGTTAAACCATTTTTGAAAAGCAAGCATTGGTTTTAAATTGTAAAACCATAATTAAACAAGTAAGTAAATGGTTTGAATAATTAAAACTATATTTCAAGTAAGAAAGGCAAATGGTTTTGAATAATTAAACCATTTTTCAAGCAGTTAAACGATTTTAAAGGTGAAACCATTTACAAAAAGAGCAAGCAAGCAAAGAAAGCCATAAAATGCCTTCCCTAGTTTTAAGTGAAAGCCAAACCTGCCGAGGTATCCCCAGACGCGTAATTCGCAGTTGTTGGGATTTCATACACGACGTAGTTTTGGCCTCGTCGGCAAACTTTAGGACATACATCATGCATTTAAAGGAGACCGTGGCACGTACAGGGGTATATAAGGTTATGAGCTCTAACTAAGTATGGTGATGGCGACACGAGGTCAATTCCACCATATTCACCGGAAAATGAAAAAGGTGACGCGGACAAAGGTCCTTCCACCCGCATCTGAGCACAAGTTCCCGTGTTCATTAGGTGCATGATAAAGCAAAAAAATAAAGCCCCATCGTTGATGTTTTATGTTACGATATGCGCTTTGAAAATCAACCACGGGTTCCCTGCCGCCAAGGCTTCCGTGAGAGTTTTTTATGCCAAAACGTCGAGCCAAGCTCCCGCTTAGATTTCAAACGATCTATTGAGCTGCCAAGCTCCCGTGGGTTTTATTTTCAAGCATGCGGTCGTACCAAGCTCCCATTTTTATGAAAAAAGTTCGAGAAAACTTTTTAAAGCAAATGTTTGTGAAAGGTTTTAAGAACTTTTCAAGCATGATAAAGCAAGCAAGCAAGAAAATTTATGAGAAGTTTTATAAACTTCTAAGCAAGCATGAAATAAGAGTTTTACAAGCTTTTAAAGAAAAGCAAAATAAAGTAAGCAAGCAAAGAAAAGTTTTGAAAACTTTTAAAGCAAGCAAAGCAAAGAAAGCTTCGAAAATAATTGTAAAAGAGAGTTTTACATTTTAGATGTTTTCCGAAAAGCAAAACCTTTATAAAAGATACACCTCACCGAGCTCGTTTAGGCCTATTGGCCTCATTTTAAAACTATTTCCAGTACAAATGCGCAAGACGCGAGCACATTAGATCGGGTCCCGACATCGCCTATGCCGTAATTAAGAATTATATTTTGTGTGCTAACATACTTTGAAATGGTATAATGGGACATATGTATGTACATAGCTAGTTGCAAGAGAATGTGTTGGTATGCCAAGTTGCCATGTTTGGATATTTTGATATAGTGTAAATCAATGTATACAGATTCAAATTTGACTATGTGCGCTAGCCATGTCGCATTAAATTTTTCCGTCGCTTAAGATTTTACCAAATCCTAAGTTATAAATAAAAGAAAATTTTTCCTAGGAGGTTTTAGCAGCAATACGGCTTCGTCGTGGATTTCTAATGCTAGAGGTAACTACATAGGGATTGAGAGCCGCTCTAAGACGCTGCCTAAGGTAAATGCATAACATGGTATCAGAGCAAGTCAGATAAAATAACTCTAGGATTCTCAGTAAAGATGATACCACGCAACATGGTATCGAGTTATAATGGCAACCATGCATGTTCCAACTTAGAGTACATACATATCAAGTGATTCAAAGTATTAAATCGTTGATATTTTTGGAAATTGGCACATTATGTCGTGAAGAGGACGCAGAGGTCGCCCTGGGGAGAGTAGTTCAGCTAGCTGAAAGGTCCCTCTGCAAGATTCAGAGTGACGAAAGCACGAAGAGGTTCCACTACCGCATCTAAGGACCAGCCTACAAGAGCAGCGTCGCCGACCATCCAGCGCCACCGAAGATGCCATGCCGTGGATCAAGCACTTCGGCAGAGCAAAGGGCACAGATTGTACGTATTAGTAGCAATAGCGACCGACGCCAGCCGCAACCTCCACCGCCACTCCAGAGGTTATGGGCGAAGAACCGGAGGTCAATAGAGAGAGTACAGAAACTGGGCGCCAAGCCATATGATGGCAAGAGATCCGTATAAAATGTTACGGCTGACCGAGTAAATAAGATTTATGGAGTTAAGGGACAGACCGATGAGTAAAGAGTCTTGTTTTTCAGCTCGATGGAAGATGTGTGGCTAAAGATTGGTGATCGTGAGAAAGAAGGTATCCCGATGGAATAGCATGGGACCAATTTCAACAAGAATTCACCGATCGATTCTTCCTCAGTCACAAGGATTCAAAATTGGAGGAAAGTTCTTCAAGTTAGGAATGTGGTAAGAACATGTCGCATCCGAGTATGAGAAGAAATTCTTAACTAGTTAGGATTGGTTCCATATCTGCGTATGAAGTCCCGAAATGCAGAGGTTTTATCAGATCACAAAGACGATCGGGGAGTGCATTTATCAAGAGTCCCGCTGGTAATAGATTCGGGACTTAGCTGAGTCGCCTCCGAGAGGCCGAGCAAAGCACTACAAAGAATGTATCGAGTAAAGTGTGAAAGTAGCAGTAAGAGGAGGCACTGTGCACGCCCAACAAAGCTCAGACAAGATAGCGTAAAGAAGAACAAGGGCGTAGGTTACGCAGGCTCTTGCAGTGTGTCGAGGAGCCATTCTAGTCGGTGGATTAGTGAGGCCCCCTGCTGTTAGCAAAGGGCACCTGTGAGTATTCCTCCCTGGCTGTCATATGTGTCGGCTTACACCATGGGGAGGTGGAGGATTCAAGCATTTAGGTGGTTTCACCGTGGCCAAGAAGGCCATTTACAGGAGTGTCCCTCACTGACAGGCGAGACATCAAGGCCGCCTTAGCTACCCCGCACTGTGAGGATGAGCACACAAAAGTCGACAGGAGAGGCTTCCCTGTGCGTAGGGCCAAGATGCACCAAGCAGTAGAGTGGCTGGTAGAGGCAGAGGGCAAAGGTCTCGGATACGTACAGAGTCCCAGACTCAAAGCCGAGTATATGCCGTGGACTCAAAGAAGATGCGTATGCAACCGATGTGGTCACCGGTATTATTTCTATCCTCGATCATGATGTGCATATACCTTAGTAATCTGTGAGCTACGCATTCATTTGCATCCAAGCCATTCTTAGATCAAGTTTCCAGATAGAGATCCAACCATTGTAGGGTCAGAGGAGAGTTTCCTCCCACCGGAGATCCGCTATCAGCAGACGAGTGGTCGAGACAAAGAGTTCGACTGACGTGAGCCCCTGATCTTGTAGCTCTAGGATATGAGGGATTTTGATGTGGTTCTCAGATGGATTGGCTATCTCGCCATGTAGCCACATTAGATTGTTATGTGCTGGAAGCAAAGTTGGAACAAAGCCAGTGGAAAGTGGAGGTAAAGTTCAAGGGATTACGTAGAGAGTTACCTTCCTGTATGATCTGTAAGAACCGAGAAATTTCAATTTCTGGAATAAGGGCAAAATCGTAATTTTAATTACGGTTAAAAATTCGTAATTAATTCTCTAGATCTCGGATGATAAACTGACGTGATCGGGTTGAATCGCCCTCGCGAAATCTAGTTAGCACGCAAATTTCAGAATTTGCCGAAAGACACGTGAGCTCCAAGACGCTGAGGCATCGTCCCTGTGTCAGAATCGGTTTTCGATGCGACGAAGCCACATATAACATGTACTCATGTACCATAATAGAGATGAGTAGAATGACGTAAATCTGACGATCGGTGATAAATAATAATATCAAACTGAAAGAGGGACAAAATGGGCATTATGAGATTTGATCTTAAGTCACTAGGTGCCAAATTAAGGAATAGGATCTATTCATTAAACCAATGGAGAGCAAAACGCGGGAGGCCATTTTGGATGCAAAGAGCTTTGGGCTTGAGAGTTTTAGAGAGAGGAGTGCTTTCTAAGATCCCGGCGATCGACCGTCAAGGCCGACCTGAGTGTTACTGAAACGTTCACGCTGCGAGCAAAGCACGCGACCCCGGTTTATGAAGCTGACAACTCCAAGAGGTAGGATTTTCCTACTTATGCTTTTATTCCCATTTTGGGCGGTTTTTCCATGTTTCTATGGCTTGAGCCGTGAGGTAAGTCAAGCCAGATCGGTCCCAAAACATGGGACCGAATTGTTAGAATTTCTCGGGATTTTTCCACCATCCGAGACCCGCCTAAATTAGGGGCTGCTCGGGTGTTTTTAATTCCGTAATTTTGCTCTTTAAATCATGTATTCAGATGGAAAGGCCTGATTGGGTCGCTTTTGATCGGTCTTCCAAACATGGACGAAAATTGTAGAAATTCTTGAGACTCCTTTGGACCCGTGAACCTCTCTCGAATCAGAGTGGGTCATGTGTTGGAATTTATTGAATAAATTCTGTATTTTAAGCAAAGCAGGAGACTCTAAATGGAATGGAAATCGGTTCCATCGAGAGGAACCGATGTAGGAAGTGTGGGCTACTCCGTGACAGCCCACTGCTTTCAAGCTTGGGACCGTAAAACAACCTGCCTGTGCGAAACGGACAGGAATTGTCCATGTTGTGTGTCAAACAGATGAAACGAATGGGCTTGATATGTGTGGAACTAGATAGGTTAAGACATTTTAATGTGTTAGGTCTAATGTGACACAATTATATGGAATTAAATTGTGTTATAAGCCATTGGAAATGATTATGAGTGTTTCAAGTGAGCTACACTGGGTGATGAGGATGTGTTAAATTACATGAGTTAGAATCAGGCTGACAAATACGATACGACATATTGTAAATGATTTTGGAAAATGGCATAGTATTTTCATAACTGATAACCTGTAATTGTTTTAGCCAGACGATACATTTTTATAAAATGGATATGTATCATAAGTTTAATTTCGCTACGACGATATTCCTGATAGACCAATGCAGACGGGCCAACAGATCACTTCAGATGAGTGACTACGACCGCTTTCTCGGAAAGCTCACCTCAACCAATTCACCTCTGAGGGTAGTCCCATATTTTACCTAATATTTTCGTAGTGTATTTTCAAGAACAAGTTTTGTTTTGAAAATGATTATTTTCACATACGGCTTGCAAGTAGTTAGCGAAAGGAATGTATAGACCCACACTGTAATGGATACCAGATATCCTTCAAGAGATCACGATGCATTGAAAAGCGTGTTTACTTGGAGCAATCAGACTGCACTTAGGTGGGTGAGTGTTCAATTAGGGCCATTCTCCTATCGAAGCAATACCTCCGCCGTGACTCCCTTTTGCTGCAGATGTGCGAGAAATGGCGAGACAAACATTTCGGCGCCGATTTCAAGGTTTGCCAGGCTCGATGGTTCTTTTGACATACCACGTATTAATTGTGATTTAATATATGTTTGTAACAAAAGTGTTATCAACTATTGAATTATCGCAGATAATCGTTAATACATGAGCACCGATTTTATTAGTATATTATGAGTTCACAGGTATTTTACTCATGTCGATATATATTGCATTTATTGATCGTTTTGGGACGTGTTATGCAGTATCGCGGCCTGGGTAGAGCTCCCGCACAAAGGGAGACTCGCTCGATTTTCTAAAGCCGGCTGGCCAGAACCCGACTTCCACTTGTATTCCATGGTCGACAGAATAACTGACCCTAAGCTGGCGCCACATGATCTCCGCCATGACAAAGACAAAAATGCCGCAGAAAAGGTCAAGCCATACATTCAGCATGTGGGTATAGTAAGGAGGGACTATATCGATGAGATTCCCTAGCTTGTTAGAGAGTTCCCGCATGTGTTCCCTGCATGATATCAAGTGTGTTTACCTCCTGCAGTTATAGGTGGAGTTCACCATTGATTTGATTCCGTGGATCGAGCCCATTTCCATTCCTCCCCATAGATGGCTCCCGCAGTTAAGGGTTTCAAAGCTCGCTTAGGAGGAATTGTTTCGAGTAAGGGATTTATTAGACGAGCATAACTCTGCTGGAGCCTCCAGCTTCTTTTCGCAGGTACATGGGAGTTTGCTATGTATAGATTACAGTACCGAACAGTTGTCACATCCGCAAATCGCATTCACTCCCTGCACTGATGAGTTATTTGATCAACTCCAAGGATCTCGAGTATACTCCAAGATAGACTTCGAGGCTCCGATATCACGCTTGAGAGTTCAGGAGAGTGATGTACCTAAGATAAGATTCGTGTGACACGCTACTGACATTGCGCTTCGGTGATGTGCCATTTGGTTCGACTAATGCCCCAAGAATGCTTATGGATTTGATGAACCAAATTCTAAACTGCATTTGGATAGGTTCGTCATAGTTTTTATTGCTGATGATATTCTAGTGTATTCGGGGAATTCGTAGGAACATTCGTGAGCACCCGAGGATTGGGGGCCACAGACCCTAAGGGAGAGACGCTTATATGCCAAGTCGAGCAAGTGTCGCTTGCTCGACAAGGCAGATTCCTCGTCAGCAATTTCAGCAGAGGTGGAGTGTGGATCCCCGTAAAATAGAAGCAAGTGGTAAATTGGAAATCACTAAAGAATGTGTCAGAATGGCTTCCCGCGAAGTATAGATACAGAAGTTTGTCGAGGGGTTCTCTAAGATAGCAAAAATTTCCACCGAATTGCTCGATATGAAAGATGTTACATGATTTCGGGTAGAAGCCCGTCAAAAGAGTTTTGAGGAGTTGAAAGATAGATTGACTTCGCAAACTTCCGCTTTAGCTGCGCTTCAATGGAAAAGATGGATTCAGGGTTTATAAGTGGATGCTTCCAGCAAGGCCTTGGTCAGGTTTACGCACGACAGGTGATTGCATATGCCTCTAGACGCCTAAAGAAGCATGAGGATTACCCGACACACCCACTTAGAGCTTGCAGCGCTGCGGTTTAACCGAAAAATATGACATTTATTTATATGGTGTCTCTCAGATCTCTTATGCATCATAAAAAGTCTCAATATACTTTCACCCAAAAAAAGAGTTAAACCCTGAGGCAAAGAAGATGGCTTGAGTTGATTAAGGACTACGACTGCATCTATCGAAAAGCACCATCCAGAAAAGTTAACGTCAGAAAGGTATGCCTCTGAGTAGGCATCAGAGTTCTTTGTCTCATATGAGATCGTAGTTATCTTCCACTATCGTGGATCCAATGTTTTAGGGAAGATATCGAGGTCGAGGATTCTCGAGCCTTGTTAGCTTTCACATTTCATGTTCGATCATCTCTAGTGGACCGTATCCGCGGTATACTGGGCAGGATCCACGATGATTGCTTAAAGCAAGAGACAGAAAAGGGAGCAGCAGTTTCAAATCAGTATGATGCGTGGCATGATAGCGAGGTCGAGAATGTGTGTGCCGCAGTAATGGCGAACCGAAAAGAGACATTGCTACATCTTATCCTCTACAGATGCATGATCCGCGTAGCACTCGCACGCATGTAACTTTGAAAGAACATTACCGGGTGGAACGATGAAGAAAGAATCGCAGTGTCTGCTTTTCTGCGCGCTCTAACCCGTCGCAGCGGGCGTATGCATCGAGGCCCGCGGAAGATACAACTATTTCATTCCAAGATGGGAATCGAGAAGATCACTATGGATTTTGTGACGTCCTCCACTGACTCAGAGACAAAGATGATGCTATTTCGTGATAGTTGACCGATCGGGACGGTCCGCCCATTTTCACCGGGCCAATGTCGAGATCCATTAGAAAAGTTAGCCAAATCAGATGTGGACGAAATATAGACTTCATGGGGTTCCGCCGATAGTGTCATGATCGAGACCTGTGTTCACATCTAGGTTTCAGCCTAGTTTACACCAAATGTTAGGTACTTCGCTCACACTTCAAGACAAAGATATCCTCGCACGTATTTACCACCGTGAGAGCGACTATCTCGCACGCTATGATACCCGAGAGCTCGGTAATTAATCCAAGGGAAGTCGGGACACCAATTTGGCACTAATGAGCTCGCTCTACAACAATAAATTTATCAAGCCGCATAGATATGGCTCCATTCGAGGCGTCAGATGGCAGAAACGAGACCTGGAAGCAAAGTCAGGATGAGGCTGGTGAGAGAACACCAGCAGCCTCGAACCAGTACGTGATCACTTCAGAGAAAGTGGTTGTTCGCGATAACCCAAAGATGCTAAGAGATAGACAAAAGCTACGCTGACAACCGTCAGAGACTTGCGCTTGGAACAGTGATCAAGTTTTTTCAAGATTTCACCTTGAAAAGGTTTGAGATTAAACGAGGCAAGCTTAGTCCGAGGTATACTGACCTTATGAGATCGTGAGCAAAAGTGGGGCCGCGAGCTTACAAATCAAGTTACCCCGTAGTTGTCATGATTCATGATACTTTCCATGTATCAATGTCAGGAAATATATCCCATCCTTCACATGTATCGCAGAGAGCAAACATCATAGCTAAAGGAGTAATTCGACCGGCGAAGTTATATTACACCTATATTGTATCAGATCGTATGAATTGTGTGTTGAGAAGCAAAGCGATTCCATTAGTTAAAGTCTTATGGAAGAATCATGAGAGGGAGGCAACTACTGGGGACCTGTGAGGTCTGTGATGCGCCATCGCACTTCTACTTATTCTCCGATTTGGTGTATGTTCCTTCCCTTTTGTTGGAGTTTTAGTTTTCATTTCGAGGACGAAATGTTCCTAAGGAGGGAGGATTTTGTAACACCCCGTCCCGAGAGAGTGTAATGCGACATGCATACTGTATGGGTGTATACTTCAAGTTACTACATCAAATATTTCAGACTAAAATAAGAAATGAAAGTTTATGTGGAACCCTAATTTCAGGGTATTAAACCAAGGGTGAAATGGTCATTATGCAAATGGATATGGAAATTAAAAAAAAAAATCAAAATTTACAGTGTAGATGGGCCATGTTGGAAATTGAATAAGTTACAATTGTACAATTAAAAGATGAGGGTTATTTGCACCACGGAAAGTTAATCAACAAAAGGAGAATTAAAAACCAAATGTCATTTTGTCTTAAGGCCGCTCTAAGAACCGTAGGAGGAGCAAAGAGAAAGAGACAAAGGTTATGGAAGCAGGCGAAGAAGGAAGAGGAGAGGTTCAAAAATCGTGCATGCCTTGTCTTAGAATCAAGTGTATTAGATTTCTAGTGGCTCGGGTATGGAGATTAGCTTCTCCTTGATTCAGTTTTGTGCAAAGAGCACATGAAGTTTTGAATGGTTGCCATGAGTAAACCCCAATTGACGAAAAGAAAACTCAATCACCAAATTACACGATGCTTAAAAGTTAATCATGGACCTAGGTAGTGTTCTCGATTTTTCACCTAAGGTTTTGCTTCAGCTCAAAAACACCACCACACGTCATGAGCTGTTTTTACAAACTTCTGCTTTTCTGCTGGCGATGAATTATGTGGTTATATGGAGTGAATTGGCATCAAAAGTGGAGAAATAACAAAATCGGCATTTCGGCGACCGGTACAATTGGAAGTTGTACCTACATAAGTTTGCTTCTACATTAGTCATTGTACCCCAGAGGAAGGTTGTGTACCCCCACAACCTGCTCGGTTTTCCCGTTCGACCGCTTGTATTTTTACAGAATCCTCCCCATTTCATCCATTCGAAAGATTCAAGTGGCGCATGCAAATGTGACTTCAAGGAGAACAAAACTTAAGAAGTGTGAATCGCCAAATTCTGACTGCTGCCTAAAACACCAGTAGTAGCTGTGCAAGAAAATTCAGATCAGCTTTGGACATAGAGTAGTCCTGGTCAAGCTCTGACGTAACTCAGTTTCTGGCATCAATCATGATTCCAAATGGAATAACCCTTAGAACCCAGCTTTAAAAGAGCATTAAGAGTCAGACTAAGTTCAGAAGTAATGCTAAGTTATGCGATTAATTTTATCGTATTCGCCGAAAGCAGGTGTTAAAAGTAAAGGCTGGGATGTTTCATGAATCGCTATCGTTTAAGAAACAAAGAAAATGAGCGTTTCTAAATCATTTTTCCAAATACTAGCGTATTATTATTATTATTATTACAAATTGCTTTACATCGGTATTTCATGGTTTTGAGTTCAAACCATTTTCAAGTAAGGCAATGACTTAGCAACAAATGGTTTTCGTTAAACCATTTTTAGTGGCAAAGACGGCTTTAACAGAAAACCATAATTAAACAAGTAAGTAAATGGGTTTTGAATAATTAAACCATATTTCAAGAAGAAAAGTTGAAGTAGTTAGAATTCGGTTAATACTAAACCATTTTTCTCAAGTTGTGCTGCAATATTTTGAAGCCAGAAACCATTTTACAAAGAAGAAGCAGTTGAATAAAGTTTGTGAAAACAAGGCCTTCCTAGTTTAAAGCAAGCAAACCTATTGAGTGTATCCCGTGACGCGCACGGCGGCCAAGTAGGGATTTCATACACGCATTGTAGCTGCCCTGGCCGGCAACCTAGGGACATACATCATGGCCAGTGGCACCGCTGCACGTACAGTGAGATATAGCGCCATGAGCTCTAACTAAGTACGCGATGGCGACACGAGGTCAATCTCCACCATATTCACCGGAAAATGAAAAGGTGACGCGACAAAGGTCCTTCCACCTAAGATCTGGGCTGAAAGACAAGTTCCCGTGGTTCACTGGGGTACGATAAGCAAAATAGTCTATCATTGGATGCTTTATAAAGATGATATTATAGCTTTTGAAAAATCAACTATTTGGCTCTGGTCGCCAAGGTCAGAGAGTTTTAGCAACCATTGTTCTGCCTCCCATAGATTTCTAAAAACGATCTCCAAGTTGGAGCCATAAGCTCCCTGGGTTTTATTTTCAAAGTACTGGTTTGAGCTCAAGTTCTATTTTTATGAAAGTTTGAGAAACTTTAAAGCAAAATGTTCAGGAAAGGTTTTAGTTAACTTTTCAAGACGATAAAAGTTGTGTTATAAAATTTATGAGAAGTTTTATAAACTTCTAAGTACGAACAAGAGTTTACAAGCTTTTAAAGAAAAGCAAAAATAAAAGTAGAAAGCAGTTGAAAGAAAAGTTTTGAAACTTTGAGTTAAGTTGTTGTTAAAAGCTTCCTAAAATAATTGTAAAAGAGAGTTTTATATTTTGAGATGTTTTCCTAAAAGTAAACCTTTTATAAAAGCATACACTCACCGGAGCTCGCTTAGCTCATTAGTTTCCATTTTAAAAACTATTTTCCAGTACAAAATGCTAAAGACTGAACACAATAGGATCGTCCCCACATCGCTTAAGTGTCAGAATTAAGAATTATATTTTGTAAGAACATACTTGAAACAGATAATGGGACATGTATGTACATAGTTAGTTGTGAGAATGTGTTGGTATGTCGGTTGCCATGTTTGGATATTTTGGATATAAACTAATGGCACAGTGATTTGGAATTTAGACTATAAAAGTGCTCACTATGTCGAAATTCTTCACGCTAAGATTTTACCAAATCCTAAGTTATAAATAAAAGAAAATTTTTCCTAGAGGTTTTAAGAAGCAATACGCTTCTCGGCTTCATTAGCGATTTCTAATGTTGTAGGTAAATCTGCCAGGATTTGGAGGGTTTGATACCGCCTAAGGGGTGGGGGTGTGTCATTAACAGTAAGTACTTGTAATTTTTTCCTTTATTTTTATACTGGTTATTATTAATATTTAATACTTCAAAAACTAATTTTTATAACCTTATTCTTTTTCAACCTCTTTAAATTATCTTTAGTATTCAATATTTTTATATTAATTAAATTAACATTTCAAATTATTTTGAGAAACATTATTCAAAACCAATACTAGATAAAAATGTAAGACCCGAGAAGATTTCAATTTTCGGAAAAAGGGTAAAATGGTCATTTCGGTAAAAATCCGAAATTTTTCTAGGTCTCGGATGATCTAAACGGATTTTGTCATAACTGCTTTCAATTTAAATCTTATTACTGATCGAATTTCATTAATTCGAAACAATAATTTCATCGCTTTTGAGGCACCCGTGCTCGCGTCTAAAAACTGGCTCAGAGACACGCATGACAAAAGTCACCCACTACATGTACTCATGTGACACATGTTGCATGAGTAGAGAGATGATGGAAATGGACGGCCTAGATAGTGTCAAATGTCAAAAATTTAGAAGAAGGGACATAATGGGAATTAAATGAAAGTTTAATGATAATAAGACAAAAGATGAACAGTGTCATCTTCTTCATTTTGAGCACAAATGGGCGTAAACGGCAAGGGCTGGTAGAAGTTTGCATTAAAGTGAGGTTTTGTGATTTTTAGAGAGAAAGTGTGTCTTCTTCTAGATTTTCGAATTATTCATCGTCTGCCTCTACGGAAAGAAGCAAGAAAGCTGTTTCACGCAAGAAGTGGCATTAACACCCCGTCCCGAGAGAGCCCACGCATACTTATTAATCGTAGGCGCATAAGAGTACCAAGTGTCACACTCGAATATTTTGGAGACTAAAATAGGAAATGATAAATTGGTAAACCTAGAATCGTGGTATTAAACCAAGGGCACTATTTAGCAAAAAGCACACAAAAATCAAAATTAAAGTGTAGAGATGGGGCCATAAGAGTAATTTCAATAAGTTACAATTTCAATATTAAAAGAGATGAGGGCTAATTTCAATTACAAAATATGAGACCAAATGTGAGACAAACAAAATAATCTATTTATCCAACTCATTAGGGCCCTACCTGGCTTTGAGAAGAAGAGAGCCAAAGAGGAAGAGAATAAGAAGCATGTATGAGGAGAAGTCCAAAGATTAAGGTATGTTTGTCTTTGAATCAAATGTCTTTTGATGTCTAGTGGCTTTAGGTGTGAATTTCTATGGAGATTGTTCCTTTGGCCTAGGTTTTGGTGTGTAAAGGTCACACAAACTCGATTTGTCAAGCTATGAGAGTAAACCCCACCACGAAAAGAACTCTAATCATCAAATTGTACGATGCTAAGAAGAATTTGCGACCTGTAGTGTTCTTGGATTTTTCACCTAAGGTTTCGCGTTTTCATGTGCCCAAAGACCAATTCAAATGTCATGAAAGTTGTTTTTGGGGATGATCAAGTTACTTTTTAAAGATTATTAATTATGTTCGTAGGAGGAATTGGCATCAAAAGTGGGAGAAATAACAAAATCAAGCAAATATGGAAGTTGTACCCCAAGATTACGAACAAGGTTGTAACAGACAACCCCACCAAGCAAAATTGTATCAGACAAGTTCAGTTGTACCGCACAACCTCGGCTCGGTTTTCCTATTTCAACCAAGCTCAGATTCGCCATAACTCCCCATTTCTTATCCGATTCATCGATTCAAGGCTACGCAAAATGACTCTGGGCTGGCAACAAAACTTGGGCAAGAGATCGTCAGGCCTCATCCAAGTGTCCTAAAAATCCACTAAAGTGGGGCCATGTGCAAGAAAGTACCCTCGCACGCCTTTGGACATGTAGCAGCCCCATTGCTTCTTTGACTAACTTGTTTTGCGGTTCGAATCGTGATTCCGCTTGGAATAGAACCCTAGCACCTTAGCTTTAAAAGAGTATGAAGAGTGTGACTAAGTCTAGGAAGTACGTTACATGCTGACACTTGTCGTCAGATTCGGCCGAAGTCAGAAATAAAGTAAAGTGATAATAATAATCTACCAAGCTAGTTGTAAGCAAAGAGCATTTGTTGCTTTTAAACTATTTTTCTAAATACTAGCGTATTATTATTATTATTACTACAAATTGCTTTACATAATCAGATTACCATTAACGAAACCATTTTCAAGAAGCAAGCAATGAGATAAAAAGCAAGCATATGGTTTCAGTTAAACCATTTTTCAAGTAAGCAAGCATCGGGTTTTAAATCAGAAACCATAACTAACAGTTAGTGCCAGCAAAGAAATTGCCAATAATTAAACCATTTTTCAAGTAGTTAAGCGAAGTGGGCAAATGCATATGTACTCAACCATTTTTCGCTAAAAGTAAAGGCAAATTCGGCTAATACTTAAACCATTTTTCAAGTAAGTGTTAGGGCAAGCAAATGGTTTTGAATAATAAACCATTTTTCAAAGAAGAAGCAAGTAAATGGTTTCAAAGTGTAAAACCATTTTACAAAGAAAGCAAGCAAGGAAGCAAGCAAGCAAAGAAAGCTCGAGAAACAAGGCCTTCCTAGTTTTAAGCAAGCAAACCGGTCGAGGTATTCCGCACGCGCATTCCGCTACAGCAGATTTCATACATCAGGCCATTTCTACTTCAAGAAATCCTAGACATACACATGCATTTAAAGGAGACTGCAGACGTGCAGAAAGATATACATATGAGCTCTAACTAATTATACTGACACGACACGATACTTAATTCCACCATATTCACCGAAAGGTGACGCTACAAAGGTCCTTCCACCGGCACGGCTGAGTTAATGTCTCGTGGTTCACTAGGTATGATAAGAAAAATAGGCCTCCATTGGTTGATGTTTTATAAGATGATATGCCGTTTGAAAATCAACTATTTGCCTCCCTACGCCTGTGCTCCCTGAGAGTTTTAAAGCAAACGGTTGGTTCTGTGCCCCGTTTTTTGATTTCAAACGACACAACCAAGCCTCCCGGTTTTATTTTCAAAGTACGCGGTCGAGCCAAGCTCCCGTTTTTTATGAAAAAATTTTTGAGAAAATTTTTAGCAAAGGTTTGTGAAAGGTTTTAAGAAACTTTTCAAACAAAGATAAAGCAGTTGAAGAAGATTTTAAGAAGTTTTATAAACTTAAGCAAGCAAGTATAAAAGCAAGAAAGAAAAGTTTTATAAACGCCTAAGCACAAGTACAAAAGCAACAAGAAAGAAGCTTTTAAACTTTTAAAAGCAAGCAAAGCAAAGTAAAGTTTCGAAAATATTTGTGTTAGAGTTTTACATTTTAAGATGTTTTCCTAAAGCAAAACCTTTTATAAAAGATACACTCACTCGAGCCTATTTAGCTCATTATTTTTGTATTTTAAAACTATTTTCCAAGGTGACAGCAGACGCAAGACTGAGCATAATAGATTCAATATCCCGATATCAGATAAGCAAGCCACAGGTTAATTATATCATTTAACATACTTTGAATTTGTACACAACATATGTATGTACAAAGTTAGTATGATGGGAATGTGTTGGTATGTCGGCTGCCATTTGCTATAGTGTAAAATCGATGGCAGTGATTCGAATCTAGACTATGCACTACAGTGTCATTTAAATTCTTTCCGTCGCTAAGATTTTACCAAATCCCAAGTTTGAAAAATAAAAGGTAAATTTTTAGAGAATACAAGCAATACCTATCATTCATGATTAATGTTAGAGGTAATGGTCAGGATTGATGAGCTACTTCAAGACGCCGCCGGTAGGGGGCGGGGGTAGTCAACAAGTCACAAGATCGATCGTGGTTTTGAGTTCAGCCAACTCCAAGAGGTAGGATCTTTTCCTACTTCTCTAGGAAGACTAAGAGCCATGTAAATGGTTAGGAATGTTCTCAAAGCTTGTTTTAGCCGCAAATTCCGCCCTCTGCCAAGCTTTGGAAACTAGTGGAGAAAATTCCTATTTATGGTCGTGGAATAGAAGAACCTGCAGGGTTTCACCGCTCACGTGAATAGTGACGAGATTTCTGTGTGAAAATGTGTACAAAGTGATTCAAAATGAATCATTGTTTTCTAATTAGCCCATGTGAGCTTAATTAGTTATTATGTGAATTTTAATGTATGATTTGTTTGAATTAATTATGTTAATATATATGCATGTGAAGAGTATTAGCATGAATATTTCAGATTAACATGCATTCCATAATAAAGACTGTATAACTTAGAATATTGTGAGTGAACGCATTTATTAATGAAACGAAAAACAAAACAAAACTAAAACGCTCAAGGGAAACAGAATTCTCTAAACAAGATTTTCCTCGCAATCGCTTCGAGAGTTGTCCAACGCATCACTTGATGAGACCATAATCGCTTTAAATATCCATCAATTCGCCTCGAAGGGTAGTCCAATGTGTTTACCGAAATTCAGATGAAGCCTCGGTAACAAAAATATTTCGCTTTTGAAAATGGATATTTTACTCACATTCGCTTGAAGATACGCAGTGAGCTCATGAGACTCCTGACATGACTGGGCATAGACATTCTAGCAGTTCATGAAATTGCTTGAATGTGATTGCTCACCACGCATGCGCACTTAGCGAGTAACCAATGCAGGAATTATCACTACTCGGGCTTCATTTCACCGTCGAGGGATTACCATTTCGTGCAATGTGGAGTGTATTGTGAGGACTGGCCACTAGAGCTTAGAAGAAAGTCTGGCCAGCGCTGTAAGATTGCTGAGTTGCGATAACATATATTAGAAATTGTACATTTTAATATATAGTCAATTAAGAATTTATTAACTCGAACAATCAGACATTGATGCATTTTGTGAGTATCGATGCTAGCCCATGGTCATTATTTCCACTGCACGCGATCTTGCGCTACACATCAGAAACCTGCCTGGTAGGTTTTGAATTCAAGAAATTCCTGCCTGTGCCGAGACTCGCCCGATTTCATGAGTGGTGTCTGCCATCTCGACATCCACGAAGTATTCCGCTGCCGACGGTTGTCAACTGACACCCTGGCCAGGGCGTCGCAAAAAAAATGAAAAAAACTAAGAATTTTATTTATTATTCACTATTTCACATCATTTAAGATTAAAGTTTCAAATAGTTTAAGAAATGTTTTATTAATGATCAATAAATTGTGTGCATATTAAAAAAAAATATATATATTAAAGGAGAGAGAGAGAGTAAAAAGCTTCAACGTACCTTATGATTGAAAAATGGAACTTGTGGCTGCCTTTCATTTGTAGATTTAAAGCTGAAACTGATGAGCTGTGGTAGATCTATGAGTTCTAAGGTTCGCAAGTTTGGGAATAGTTCCAAGTTGGTCCCATTATCTTTATCTTTTGACTCCTTTCCATATGCGATTACTTGTTGCATGGCTTTACAATCCTCAATTTTCATACTCTCAAGTAGGGAAAGGCCTCTAGCCGTGGAAAGCCAAAAGAGATATCTCAATTTGGGACATGAAGACACTTCTAGAGCTTTTAAGTTACCAAAAGTCCCTATCTAATCGGGCTACGCCATACTTCTTCCAACTTCTTCGACTCGAAGGAACAATGACTCCAATAGAGAAAAAGCACCTTGTTCCATAAATTGTTGATCTGTTGAATCAATGATATACTGAATATCGGAACTCTTTCTAACATCAAGATGCTTCAGTTCTGCAAAACTCATCCTATTTGATTGGCTAAGAAGAAATTTAGTACCACTTAATTCCGAGAACATTAGTTCTTCACTTCTCTCCAACAACTTGATAATTCCATCTCCAAAATCTAAGCCTCTATTAACTTTGTGGAGCTTCAATGCTTTGTTGTGGAGCTTCAATGCTTTGTTGGTTCTAAACCCCTAGCACTACCTATAAGTATCGCATATCTTGTCAAGTCACAAATAAATGCCTTTTCGTATAATCTCGGGCATCCGGTATTGTTATGGGATAAAGTTGTCAAAGAAGACAAATGATTTAGATCGATAAACAAGCATTAGCATTGTTATGATCACCTTCAACCGCCGCTCTGAGAGTTAGATAACCCGTCATGTCCAAACATTCTAATCTAGGACAAGCTTGATAAGATAACCGCGGAATTACTTTAAGCTTCTCGCAATTTGCTCAAATTCAACAACCTTAGATCGACAATTGCACCATTTCATCGCAATCCTTGATTCCGTAACCGACTGCTAAGAACTTGTAGTTTCATTTTCCACCTAAATGATGTCCTTCAACTCAGAAAGACCCACATCTGTGAATAAATGTTCAAGATTTTCGGGCGGATCAAGGCGTGAAGGTAGTTCTTTCAAAGTCCATTCAACAAATCTAATACTTGAGTTTTTTTCATCCTTGGGAAAATGTGTTCTGTGATATTCAAGGAATACTCGCTTTATGCAATAGAAAAAATGAAGTTCCTGATATGCCAACTGAGGAAGTCGTTTATCTATCATGCAATGTAAAGAGATGAAAGTGCGCTTTTGGATTCATTAGTCTCGACCATTCTTCCAATCCAAAACTTGTCTCGACTCAAATGAATGAGACCGGATGCAATTTCTTACTACATCATAACAACATCATGCATCCTCACAAACTTATTATAAGGATCCGCGGGAAGAGCAAACTTGAACATCTTTGTTTATCAAAATCTCCTCTATATCGGTGACGATGATCCTCGGCAACCGCCTTAAGGCTTTGAGGATTTCACCAATGCAAGTAATCTATTTCGCCGCTTCCAAGGAGTCGACTCGATCGTAAACAAATCTAAACCCATAGCATATTGTAGCAAGTGATCCATTGAAATATCGATCACCATCATAGCTCAATGAACCACAAAGTAATAACAACGACGAAGGTCATCTCGTCAAATGGGTATAGCAATTACCCAAACATGAGTTAACTGGCCTTACTTGCAACGCAACTTGAGTCAGCAGGTAAGGCATTCTCCCATACAAACACTGTCTCATCTTTTAGTGCCTTGGCAATTGTTATAATCGCAAGTGGTAGACCCTCGCATTTTTCGACCACTTGAGTGGCTACAGATCTCAGTTTTTGGTTATCCTCCATGGAATCACGTACACCCGTTGT
This sequence comes from Tetrastigma voinierianum, assembly GCA_016808115.1. Lineage (NCBI taxonomy): Eukaryota > Viridiplantae > Streptophyta > Magnoliopsida > Vitales > Vitaceae > Tetrastigma > Tetrastigma voinierianum. The sequence continues at coordinate 110,149 of JAEQBH010004845.1, read as the reverse complement.
CTCTGGGCTTTAATAAAGTCCAAGCTTTTCCGTAGAGGTTCCACCGTAGCATATATTATGCTTCATGCCTTTGTATAATAGCTCTTCATCTCTACAAGTGAACACTATTTCGCATTCTTTCACATCATTGTTCTACAAAGGAATTCATTCTCCAATCTCTCCAAATGTCATCTAAGATTATATGATCTTCTGCTTCATTTCTTCATTTCAATCATTTTCTTGCCTACACGCAGACTAATCGCTAGATTCCCACCAATACTTCTAAAATTTCTAAGTGCCTGGAATATCTTTGTAGATTTCTGAAGAATACTAATGTTTGCAACGGGAGGATAAATCAAAGTAGACTGTGTAGGAATATGCAAGTGATAGCTAGTCAGCAACTTGTTTCACTAGGGTGGTTTTGCCAATGCCCCCAATTCCCACTACTCCAATGGAGTAGACATTATCATCTCTTAAGGCATCCATAATTTTGTTTAAACTGGAAGCTCTTGATTCAAAAGCTTCATAATTAGATACTCCACCAAGGAATGAAAGCTGTAGCAAAGGCACAATGTTAATTATAATAACATTAGTTGAAAAGTTGTGATAGGGATAAACATATTTGATGATAATTTTTTATTTTGTAAAAACTGAAATACCATTTAAGCAAAAAAATAATATTATAAAGTTAAAATGCTATATAGATAAATAAATTATCAATAATTAATTAATGTATTGATATTATTTGTAAGGAGTACTTTATATAGCACTGCATATACGAAGGTTGAATTAAACATGCTATAGGGTAATAACCTTAAATACACATTATTATTATTGCTCATTTTTCCAAAATTTACTATCGTGTGAAAATGATGGAGAATAAAATAAGACAAAAATTAAAATTTGAGCACACAAACAAAAACATATATATATTTTATTTTTTCATTCATCGAATAAAAAGTTATTTTCATTCTAAATAATTTCCCCAAAAATCAAACAACTATATAAAAATTAATATCTTTCATAATAAGTAATTTAAATTTAAACATTAAAAAAGTTATGAAGAATTGAAATTTTAATTTTTTTTTTTATTAACCAATCACTTTGTTTACACAGTAAATTGTCCCCATCGGGTAATCGAACCCGAGACCTCATCTTCTTAAATGTTCTGCAGATTTTTAAAACTTTAAATATTCTACTAACTGAAAGCCAAGGCAAAATTACAAACTACATAATTGATACAAAGAAAAAGTTCATATATTTTTTTGAAAAATATTTCATCATTTTGATGTTCACAGAAAAATATTATTTTTTTGAAAAATAATTATAAAAAAAAAATGGTGACCAAATATCTAGATATGGATTTTAATGCTTTAAAATATTAAAATAAGGATAATAAATGTAATTTAATTATTATTTTAAAAGAACGGTAAGAAAATAATATAGAGAAAATTTGAAAAATAAAAAAGGAAAAAAAATCTAACCTTTCAATGTATACTTCTACACCATTAGCGTGAGTATAAACATCTCTCGTATCCTCCATCCCACAATCCATGATGTCCGCCTTTGAGATCGTAAAATTTTGAACGGAAGGTGACAAAGACATCTTCTTACCGTCATTCTCACTACCGTCAATATTGGTTACAACTTTAGTAGCTTTTCAATACTAGTTTTCTTAATTTTGGCTCAATTCCAAAATCTATTTTCTTCAACTTGAAAAATCTTTCTAAAACCAACACCTCCAAATTAGGAGAGAATGAAACCTACATTTGAAAAACAATAACTAATTGTAAATTAAAGTTGTAATAAACATTAAAATACAGAGTCTATATAATTCAATAACTCAACTACTTTAATACAAAAAAAATAACAATTTCCCTTTTGAATTTGTTTTTCATTGCTATATTTATAACTTTTTTTATTTAGACTACAATAAACTTACAATGCTTCCTTTATTTTTTTAATATTAGTGTTAATATTTTTAAAATTAAAAATTGAATTGTAACTTTATTCTTGTTTTCAACTCTATTATATTTTAAGATCCCCTGCTAAGCTTTAAAACTAAATTATAAAATTATTAATCAGGGTGATTGCTTTAAAATTAAATTAATTAGTTCCTATATGAAATAAAATGTATTTTACTCTTTATATTTTCAAAAGTGTTATCTTAATCATATAATCATATAAATATTCTCACTGATTTTTCTTCAAATGCTATTTAATTCTAAATATAACATTATTATTTGAATTAAATTCTCACTAATCTTCTTTCTCAATCATTGCAAATTTTCTCACCAGTTCTAATGTTTTTTCTTTCTAAACTATAATAATAATCACTAATTTTTTTACTCTTTAAAGATATTATTTATATTAATACATTTATCCTTTTAACATTAATTTTTCACTTTAAAATTTTACTTTTTCAACTTATTTGTAATTTACTTATTATTCATAATTGTTTATTGTTTATTATTTAAATTTAATTTAATAAAATTATTATTAAAGATTAATGTCCTCTTCTCATACCTTTTTTTTAAAATATATATATATTTTTATTGTAAATGTCTCTAAATACTTCAAGTGGCATAAGGAAAAACAAAAATAATATGGAAGAAAACTAACCTTCTCATCTAAGAGCTTCCCGCATTTAATGATATGTAGCTCTTTAATGTGCTCCAAAAACATGTTGTCATTCTTATCCTCATTGAAGGTAAGCCTCAATTTAGGTAGTTCCTCTAACTTTAGAATTTCTATTTTTGGGAGGATTCCATCATCTCTATTATGTTCTTGATGATCAAACACATATTCTAGGACTTTACCATTAGACACAACTAACTCTTTCAAATTTTGGAAGTTGTGTATCAAATGAGATGGGATAAGACTGGCTAGCCGTGGACAATTACATACAATTTCAATATCGACTTGTCGAGAATTTGTGTTGGGATGCCATATCTTCTTCAACATGGAAAGACCATTGAGTTAACTCCTCCAGTTCCTGAATGAAACCTATAATAGAGACACATCATAATACATAACATCATTCATTATAAATTTATGATAAATATAAAAATATTTCAAACATAATTCATTAACTCTCGAATATTCACATCTTCATTCTTGTCAAAGGTAGAGAACATGAGGTCATAAAACTTCTACAACCTAAAAGAAATCATATTTCCCGGTTACGTATCAAAGCTTTAGTTAAAAGACAAATAATCATTCATTACTCATATATCATAACTATTACATACGACTCATTTATTATTTCATATTAAATCATAAACATACTTTAATAATTCATTAATCTATTTTTATTATAAATAAATAAATAGTTTTATGAGCGATTTTTAATTTAGTTCATTACTTTCCCTTCAAAATATTATTTCAATTTCTTTAGAAAGATTTGAAAACATAAGAACTTTTTAAAGTCTCTTATTCATCTTGGGTTTTTTAATAAAAATGTTAGTATACCTTTCCCTCCATTATTAAATAAAAATAATATTAATTTAATCAAAATATTTATTTGATCATATTTATCTTTATATGTTTTTTTACACCTATTTATTTTACAATACATCGTTGTAGTACTATGTCCCTCCCTTACCATTTAAGTCAAGCCTCAAAGGCATCTTTATCTTTATATGTTAGCTATTGTGTTATCATGTTTTTGTCTTTTATATGAAATTTTCATATTTTTGTTCATTTTTTTTAATACTTGTTCATTTTTATTATATGTTGAATCATATATGTGCTATATCATATTATTTACTATACTAATTATTAAATAGTTTATCTGAATTTATCCACATGTCTAAATTTCTGCTGGTTAAAGCACATCATGGCGTAACATGGGAGGAGGGGTTCAAATTCCAATAGTGATAGTTTACTACATTTATACCTTCAAAAAGTGATTATTTTCAAAAAAAATTATTTTATCCGCATTTTTTATACTTTATTCATATTTTCTATTGTTCAATCATTCATATATTTATACATTGTTTATTATGTTAATATTTTAAAGTTTTATCTCAAATTTCCATATTTTTATTTAGTTTTATTAACACTTTCATAAATATGGATATTTTCATCAATATTTAATAAAAATAGAATGACAAAAAAAAAATGACCATTGGTTTATCTTCAATTTACATAAAATTATCAATCAATTTCATTTGATTATTTTTTTTCTTGTGAATCATTTTTGATTTTTTTCATAGAACTTATAAAATTATTAATATTTTAAGGTTGTTTATTCAACCTAAACATTATATATCCACAAATAAAATAATATAGTAAATCATCTTCTATGTTATTATCTCCTTTATAACACATGTATAAAGTGGAGATTTAGAATTGAATATTAGAGGTAACCTAATGCATTTTAATTATCATGCAAACTTATATTTAAAATCTTCTACTTCATTTTTTTATTTTGCTTGAAAAATAAAATATCATAATAAAAATACTTTATAAAATATAAATAAATAATTTATGATAATTAGTACCTAAAGATATTATTAAGTAAATCCTATATATAACAAATTTATAAAATACTAAAGTAAACATGCCAGGGATGATGCAATTTAATTAAAGTATATATAAAAATTTAAATCATTTTATTTTAAGCTATTCTTACTATCTGATAATGTAGAAAATGTTGATTGTGATATTTTTATTATTACTTGTGTTTTAAATTTAAAATTTTGTTTAATTAGATTCATTCTTTTTAAAATTCATTTATTGACCATTGTATCATGTAAAATTAAAATTAAAATTAATTTAGTATATTTATTTTTATTTACAAATATAACATTTAATAATATTTCAATTTTTTATGGAATGTTTTTGTTAGTATTTTCAAAAATAGTATGAGAAAATTTAAAAAAAAAAAATTTTTAAAAACTAACCTTTTCACCAAAGAGCGCTTCATGTTCTTCGATAGGAATATTAACATTTCCTCCATCTTCCACTTCACTCCACACAATGATAGATAGATAAACATTTGAGGTTACGAAAATTAAAGTAGGCATGTGGAAGGAGAAAGGCTTCTTATTGTCGTCATTCTCTTCGGTATTTGTACCATAATAATACCCTTAAAAGCTTCTCTAAGCATTCTAACTTCAAGATTTTCTAACTTTGGGAGGATCTCTATATGTATCACATCAATTTGAAGATCAAATACATATTTAGGTCGTACATTCTCACAGTTATCTCTTTCAAATTCTTGAAGCTTTGGATCAAATGACATGGGATGATATAGAGTAGGCTTCTACAATCTTCCACTCTTAGGATTCGTAAATTGGAGAATGAATCGTGTGGAAGTCGGTGATACCATATCTCCTTCAATTCATCAAGGTGGTAGAGTTCCAACTTCTCCAAATTAGAGAATAAAACCTGTAATATCATATATTATGACATCATCAATTAAAAAGTTGTAATAAATATAAACATATTCATTTACTAGAATGTAATTCATCAATTTCCAAACTATTGACATTAGTTATATTTTAAAAATGTCTAAACTTAACTAAAAAAGAATCATGTAAAAGTCTTAGAAAATTATCAAAAAATAATAAGTTATTAATAGAAATTTATTCACTTCTGAAATAAAATGACTATTTAAATAACAAAATTTTATTTTATTTCCTTTTATCTTCATTTACATTCAAAAATTACTAAAATCCAATTTCATTTGATTAATTTTCTTGTTGATTCTTTTTTTTTATCTTTTGTATTTTTATAAAACGTATAAAATATTATTAATATTTTAAGGTTTTTTATTCAACCTACTTTTTTTCCAAATATTCACAAAAATAATACTTAATAAATTTTATTTTCTTTCATATTATAACTTTTTTTAACACATGTATATAATGGAATTTAAAATTGAATGTGGAGATAATCTAGTTTTCAATTCAAAACCGAATGAGATATTAGAGATAAATTAGAATGAAAAACAAAGAAAATAATGAAGAGAAAAAAAAAATAGGATAGAGGATGATGAGTGGTAAAATTTGGAGAATTGACTAGGGATGAAGGTCTTTGATAAAAAGGTGGGTGATCTTCAATTTTGCTTTGGTCTTTCCACGTATTGACATTTTTAAAAATGAAAAATAAAGCATATTCTTTTTTTTCTTAAAAAAAAAAAAGGAGAGATAAGATTTTGACAAAAGATTTTGAAAAATTGATATTTAAATATTTGAATAGATGTGATTAATTTTTTATTTGATAACTATAAAAATTAAAATTTATTTCATTCAATGTAAAATATAAAGGTAAACCGTAAAGGACTTATCATTCAAACATATATTTATCATCCTGCCACTTCATATTTTTTTATTTTGTGGAAAGTAAAAGCGAAACCTAATACCAAAATATTTTATAAAATCAAAATAAATATAAATAAACAATTTAACGATAACTAATTGACCTCAATATATTATTTGTAAATAATTTATATAAAAAATTTACGTAAAAATTGTAAGATCCGAGAAAATTCCAATTTTCTGAAAAATGGTAAAATCGTAATTTCGATCAAAATCAAGATTTTATAGATATATCGGATGTGAAGCAGTTGGCAGGTGGAATCATCTCCACGAAATCCTAATTAACACGTCGAATTTCGTCGAATTAAGGGGCAGGTTGGAATTTGCGTTTTTCGGTAACAAGTATCGGTCTTGGTAAAGCTACGTGTGATGTGACAAAATTAAACTATAACATGTCTTTCATGTGATATATGTTGCATGAGTAGAGAGATGATGAAAATGGACGGCCGAGATATAGCCAAATGTCAAAAAAAATCCAAGCTTAGGGACATAATTGGTATTAAATAAAAGTTTAATGAGAGAATAGGACAAAATAACCAATAGTGCTCATCTTCTCCCTTTATTTGAGAGCCAAAAACGTGAAGGAGGGAAAAGATTTACAGTAGCTTAGGTTTTCATATTTTTAGAGAGAGAGTGTGCCACTTCTCTCTAAGATCCCGGGCGATCGGACCGTCGGAATTCTTCGAGCGAAGAGAAGTGGTTCTACGCGAGGACTTCACAGCGTGGGCCTGCCAGATTTTAGTGAGTTTCGACAAACTCCAGCAAGGAGTAGGATTTTTATCACTGCTTGAGTTACACGTTTAAGTGTTTTGTGGATGAATTGGAGTTAAGTTTGAGGCCGTGAGGGGCAGTTTGATCGATCAGGCAGGACGGAGGTGTTGGAATTTTGAGCGTTTGGACGATCCCACATTGGTATGTTAGAAATTTATTTTAGATGGATTAATTTCATAAATTATGAAGTAAATTATGTGTTAGTGCGTCCCCGGGCCGGAAATGGCGTAGTTTCGAGTTCCTGAAGTGAGAACCGATGATTGGAGTGATTAGTAGTGAGCCTTGATAGCTTAGGGTTCAACATTCATGTGAATAATGTTACGAAATATTTTGTGAGAAAATGTCTTGGTCGAGATAATTGAGTCAGATTGCTCGTGTTTGTTAATTAACTCATGCGAACTAATTTTTGGTGCAATGGATTGATAATTTATATAACATGTTGTTGTGATTTAAATTATGTAAATATATGCATTGATATATTTGCATGTGTTATATAGATGTCAGGCTGAAATGGCATGATCGTTCGTATGCAATTATATAGAAATTGAGTATGAGTGCATGACATGAAAAGAAAGAAAGTGATTATTTTCTCGCATGGCTTAGGCAAGTGTAAGAGTCGGTGAGGACTCGGGACATGGGTTGGTTATGTGTAGTACGGATCGCGCGTGTTCTTGAGTGTGTGTTACATTGGATCATTGCATGTACCTTCGGTGGGAATGCCATTTAGGGTGATTCGCTCTTGGACGATAGCTCACCACAGTCGAGGGAATATATTATTCGGGTACGGAGGCGTTCGAGGAGGCGGCTCATCTTAGAGGCCGGTTACGAAGAAAGTCGGGTTGTGGCTTGATGTTTGGGATAATATGTATTAGAGTGTAAAGTTGTATGTATTTGTATTAAGAGCAATGTATAACTCTTGAACCATGTAATACCAATTGGTTGAGTTGGAATTTGGATGAGTGAGGACATGTAAGGCTGAGTAAGCCGTGCGTGTGTGTCTCGAGATACGAGACGTATAGGTTTTCCGCAGGTTGACGGGTAGTCAACGGACCCCCGGGATTTGGGGCATCACAGCTTGGTATTAGAGCTTAGGTATACCAATACCTAGGGAGCTCGGGTTTGGGTATCCATCACCCACTCGGTGTGGTTCGATGTAGGGTTAGGTATGTGATTACGCAGGCAATCCCCTTTGGGACGAGTTAGAGCTATTTGCATGCGTAGATGACATGTGATTGATGTATGCTTTTTGAATGATGTATGATCATTTGATTAATTGATGAATAGTTGTGTGAATTGTGTGCATAACATGATTTGTTATGTGTTGTGAGTGATTGTGTGCTTAGTGATTAGCACATTGATGTGTTAGAAAATTTTTGGAAGTTTTACAGTGTATAAAACTGGAAAAAGAAAATAAATAAAATAAATTTATTTGGTTTATTGGAAAATTATATATATATATATATATATATATATATATATATATATATATATATATATATATATATATATATATTTGAGTGATTTCAGTGGGTAGAATGAGGAAGAAAAAAAAAATGAGGTGAATAAATTTTCTAAGGTTTTTACAGTATGTAAAACTGAAGAAAATATACTGTAAAAACCTTAGAAAATTAAATAAAATAAATTTTTATAAATTTATTTGGGTGTTCTAGAAAATGAGAAAATATATATATACATTTTTTTTTTTTAGGTGTTTCCAGTAGCAAAAAATAAATGTGAAAAAAAAAAAAAAAAAAAAAAAGAGGAAAATAGTAGAGAATTAGTTTGGAAGCTCTTTGCATTTTTAGCATAGGCACTGGGTCACGATACAGTTACTGTATCGTGACACAGAGGCTGGAAGTGGCTTGGGGAAAGAGCAATGTCATGATACAAAGTTTGTATCGTGGCTAGAGTGTGCTGAATGGCTGGGCAATTGTGTCACGATACAATGATATTGTATCGTGACAAGGGAGGCTTGATGGCTGGGAAATTGTATTGCAGCATAGGTTGTTGGGTTCACGGTGTATTTGGCGGAGCGAGCGGTTTGTCTAAGGAAGGCGTAATCACGATACAAATTTTTGTATCGTGGCCAGAGACAGAATGGGCGAGAAGCGGGGGTTATTGTGTCATGATACAGTGAGTGTTGTGTGAGAGGAAAGAACTGGCTTGGTGTTAGCAGTAATCACGATACAGTGATTGTATGTCGTGACGGGAGGGGTGCTAGGGCATTTGGTGAGGCGTGTCCACGGTGATACACTGCGATTAATATCGTGATCGTAGCTTAACTTCTTTGAGGGCTTTACAGTCGCGATAAACTTTGTGTCGTGACCCGGAAAGGCTTGAGGCAAAGGCATTGTATTCTGTCTGATTCTTGTGAAGGGATACGACTTGGCTATGAGGCGCGTGCTGCTATTGCGACACGTGCGGGGGCCGACCCGCATTTCTGGCATGCTAACGGCGTGCGTCTTGCGTCGCGTCTGGCGACATGGCGCGCCTGTGTCGTGTCTGGGTGGTGGTACAGTGCACTTGGTGCACCCGGCCGATTTTGAATTTCCCATTTTATTTAGAATCCTTTGTTTGGACCTTTGTTCATGAACCTTTATTCACAAAAAAAAATTCGAAAAAAAAATTAATTAAATCAAATCAAATGAGATAAAATTTTGGAAAAATAAATAAATAAAAATTTTCAAAAATGAAATTTATGTTGTTAAAAATAATTTGATGTGGAATAATTGTCTTGCATTGCCTATAAATGTAAGGACATAGCATATAAGATATTTCTGTGTATGAATAGTGTCTCGAGACTGTGTTTATGCCTTAGAGATACTGGATTGAATTTAACTTGTCATTTGAACTGTGTCCACGAAGTACTGGTCAGACACCACCGACTTTTGACCAACAGGCCTTTGCTGAGGCCATAGGGATTGCAGTTGCCGCTATTGCACAGGCCTGTGCAATAGTGAGCCAAGGTGGGTCAAATGACCTCCAACGTTGACCATTAGGCAAAGAGGGAGGAGTGGATGGTATACGAGGCATCCAGGATATGGGTGCTGGTTCTAAGAGGAAGGAAGATACATCTTCTTCAACGGAAAGAGACGAGAAGACTTACGTTTCACAAGGATATCGGGGACAAGGCTAGGGTCATCGGGACCCGAGGCCGAGGATGGATTTCATTTGGTGAGAGCGGGGCGGATGATGTGTTATTTTAACGACGGCTGGACAACTCCCGGGATTGCCCACGGGGCGGGAATCCAAGGACATAGGACACCTCGGTCGATCATGATCAAGAGACGAGTTAGGGTTGCCCGGTCGGGATGGGGCGGATGGTGTGCTACCATTGCGGCGGCCGAACATATGAGGGAGAGAGTTGCCCTCGAGGCGGGGATCCGAAGTTTGGGGCAATGCGATCCAGTGGTGAGGGCAGGTAAGTCTGATTTGTTTCTCCCATACCCTAGTATGCGGTCAGAGGACCGACCACCTAGTACTTCGCGGACAAGTCACATAGGCCAGGATCAGAGTGGAGGTCGAGGTCAAGCACAGGGTTTGCAGGCCGAAAGTGTAAGACCCAAGAAATTCCAATTTCTGGAAAAATGGCAAAATCGTAATTTCGATTACAAAATTGTAATTTCGGTTAAAAATCCGTAATATATTCTCTAAATCTCGGATGACGAAACAGATTTCACCGTTGGAATTGTCTTGCGAAATCTAGCTAGCACGTAAAATTTCGTCGAATTTCGAGACAGTCGAAATTTACACGTTTTTCAAGGCATCGCGTTTGGTGCCGTAAAACGATTTTCGATGCGATAAAAGTCACATATAACAAGTACTCATGTCTGAAAGTGGTATGAGTAGAGAAGTATGAAAATGGACGGCCGAGATAGTCTTTGAATGTCAAGCGGGAAAAAAGGACAAAATGGTCATTTTGGAAATTTATTAAATGAGAATAATGCCAAAAATGAACAGTGTCATCTCTTTAAAGGGGCGTCGTGGAGTGAAACGGGAGACGTGCGAGTTAGGTTTTGAGTTTTTTTTAGAGAGAGACTTCTCTCTCCTAGTTTTAAGCCAGTCAGGCCGTGAGTCTTAACCGGAATGAAGGAAAATTTGCTCTACTTTCGGAGAGAGGGCTTCGCGTGAGTCTGAATTTGAGTTTAGACAAACTCCTTGAGGTAGAGTTCTCTACTTGGGTTTTATTCCTTAACTTTAAGTACTTTTCCAGTGTTTGGCTGAATGAGGCCGTGAGGGGCACGTTTGATCGATACAAAACTTGGGACGAATTGATGGAAATTTTTTGGAAATTTTGTCTGTGACTTCTCGAAATTTGTTATGGGGTACTAAATTCATAATTATGAAATGAATTGTATTGTGTGATATCGTAGGGCCGAAAATGGTGCAAAGTGAGCAGGTTCACCTAAGTGAGCCGATGATTTGTAATGAATTTTTCGGGAATAGTAGCAAGGGGTTTCACTATACAGAAACGATTGTTGCCAGAAATATATTTTTGTGAAAATAGGTGTTTGAATTCGAGTGATTTAAATTAAATTGCTTTCGTGTTTGATCATTAGCCCAAGTGAAATTTAATTTTGATGTATGAAATGAAATTTATGACATGATTATACGAGATTGATTGTTTTGTAAATATATGATGTTTTATATATTTACATGTGAATTAGATTTATGTGGAATCGCATACATGCATTCCATATCTGCTTTGTTTCCTGCAGGACTTATAGGGTGAGTGCATGAGATGAGTCCCAGAACGGTTCGAGGGTTGTCCTAAAAATATTGTTATCGGAGGGTAATTAAATTAAAAATATCAATCATGGAGCGTGGAGTTGATGTTCGTTTTGAGGTAGTGCAAACAAATAATATGTGTCGTCGGGCGGCCCGATTGATATATACACATCGGTGGAGTTTGTCCACGAACAAACAAAATAATAATTTTCATGCGAGGCTTAGGCGAGTGTGATGGAGAATCGATGATGACTCGGGATGCGAGTTAGTCATGTAGACATTCAAGTAGGATCATGCATTTGCTTGGATAATGTGTTTTCATTGGAACATTGCCTTTGCATCTTAGGTGGTAGGTAGCCGCTAGGGGCGGTCGATACGAGCATTAGCTCGCCTGTCAGGGGATATTATTTCTGGTACGGGAGCGTGCGAGACGGCTCGATCTGAGGCTAGAGAGGATTAGAAGAAAATGGGTTGTGGCTTTTGATGTATACATATTAGAACTTTTAAGTTTAATGTGTGTATTGTATAGAGTAAACATTAACTCTTGTAACTATTGGGTATATAGTTGGATTCATAGGATTGGCATGTATATTTGATGTTTATGGGCTAAGTGGCGTTTAAATCATAAAGGCTGATATATTGGACTGTTTGGGACGGGTTTATGAGGTTACGTATTTGGGTAGAGCTCCGTACAAAGGAGACTGATTTTCGTGAAAAATGTCGGTCACCGACATTCCGCAGTATTCAGCGCGTGACGGGTAGTCAACGGACCCCGGGTTTGGGGCATCACGGAAAGTTGGGTGTTTGGGCGGATGGCGTGTTACCATTGCCGCCGGCACAGAGGCGTAGGAGAGAGCGGGTGTCTGGAGGCGGAGGTCTCCGTCACTGGGGGGCATCTGGGACGGCCGGGATATGTAGAAGTGCATTTCTGCTCTTGCACTTGACTAGAGTAGCGTTTAAATTGGATGCGTCGTATTGAATTCGTTGTTTAATCACATTGAACTCGTTGGGGCATTGAGGCTTTAGAAAACCGAATGTGGATGTTCTTCCCTAGGGTGTAGGGTAGAGTTGGCCAGGATAGAGTCGGGATTGTGAGTTAGGGTCTCAGGGTCTGCTCATGGTGGACCCGGGGATTGGGGTGTCACGAGTATGGCATCATTAACGTTCATGTGCACGGTATCCGCGTCGGTCGGGTGTGGGTGCACGGTATGAGTCATCACCGCTCTTGGTGAGTGTGGGTTGAGTTTGTCTTTTAGACTACGTCCAATGAAGACTCATAGTTCGAATCAGGAAATTAAGAGTAATTAAAGTATGTTGGGCAAAGCAAGAAGGGGGTCGTTAATCCCCTAAGGTGAGAAGCTTGGAGTTAGGGTGAAGGAGACCTGCGGTAGTATCTGAAAAGTCTTGTGTGGGTGTAAGAGACCCGGGGAGGCATCCCAAATTTTTGTGTGGGTGTAAGAGACCCGGGGAGATATCCCGAATTTCTATGTGGAACAAAAGGACCCGGGGTATCCCAAATTTCTGTATGGGTGTAGGGCCAGGGAGATATCGAATTTCTGTGTGGGTGTAAGAGACCCGGGGAGCTATCCAATTTCTGTGTGGGTGTAAGGGCCGAGTGGGCTATCCCAAATTTACGTGTGGGTGTAAGAGACCGAGTGGGTTATCAAAATTTACGTGTGGTTGTAAAAGACAGGTGGAGATATCAGAGGGAATTTACGTATGAATGTAAGAGGCTCGCAATGTAGGCCGAAGAGTTATGTTGCCCGAGATGAAAACACACGGTCAAGTTATCACATAGACTTAGAGTTGAGTGATATGAGTCAAGAGTGACTCGAGATTGGATACCCCTTTGGAGATTGCATTGGGTGTTGTTGGTAGAGCGAGGGAGCTCAGGTATATGGATGTCGTTAAGTAGCGTGGGTAGGTTGATGGTTCATTAGTTGTCATTGATTGTGACCTTAGGGAGGTCGGCGTTCTACGCGCACCAAGCAAGGTTGTGTAGGATTACGTGTTATTATGGATTGTCACGGGTATTAGAGGACATCTTTATGACATACGTCTGGATCATAAGGGTAGCGGGAAGAGCATTTGCCCTTAGTAAGTCTTTACAACAGCGAGTTATCGGGAACAAGTATACGAGATGGCAGTATGAGGCGTGTATGGGAGGCCATGCAGTGTGGCCGTTATGTTGAATGAGGTGGGAAGGCTCCATAAGCGGTCTGATGCGGTCAAGATACCTCAGGAAGGTGAAGCAATGCGACGGCGTCTTCTCCGCATTTCGGGCTAGTCGGAAGAGAATTTATGCGATGTACGACGTCGACCCTTAGAGTTCGAGGTTGGTGATCACGTTTTCTTAAAGGTGATGCCTAAGAGAGGAGTGGTCAGGTTCGGCAAGCGAGGGAAGTTATCGCCGAGGTTTATTGGACCTTTCGAGATACTCGAGAGGGTAGGCGTTGTAGCGTACTGGTTGGCTTTACCGCCCAGCATGTCAGGTGTCCACAAGGTATTTCACGTCTCCATGCTCCGAAAGTATATCTGAATCCATTTCGTGGTGGATTGAGGGGACGGACCAGGTTGACAACGATGGGACCTTCGAGGAGGGACAGTGTGCGTTTTGGATAAGCGTGATCGAGGTTTTGCGGCGTAAGGCGGTAAGGAGCTGTGAGAGGGTGCTATGGAGGCACTATGGAGTGGAGGAGTCAGGGGCTGCGAGAGGACGATCTGGACGGTATAAATCTTGTTTGGGGATTAAAGGTCACGTGGTTTAGTCGTTTAATATTTGAATGGCGGTTGTCACTGGTATTATTGTGCACGTGCATATGCATGTGAGTGATTCTGTGATTGTCATGATTTCGGAATGAAATTGCAATAAGGAGGAAAATGTAAGACTGAAAATTCGATTTTAAAAATGTAAAATCGTAATTTTACAGTCAAAATCGGGTACATAGATCTCGAATCTGAAGCAGTTTCTATAGTTGAAATCGTCTGTGAGGAAATCTACCTACCGCGTCAATTTCGTCGAATTTGAGATAAGTGAGATTTTGCGGGTTTTCGAGGCGCAGTATCGGGTCTTGAGTAAGCGACATGTGATGTGACAAAAGTCACCTATAACATGTACTCATGTGATATATGTTGCATGAGTAGAGAGATGATGGAAATGGACGACCGAGATACAGCCAAATGTCAAAAAAATTTCCAAGCTTAGGGAGATGATTGGTATTAAATGAAAGTTTAATGAGAGAATAGGACAAAATAACCATTCGTCGCTCATCTTACCCGCTGTTGAGGCCAAAAGCGTGAAGGACGGAAAAGATTTACAGTAGCTTAGGCTTTCATATTTTTAGAGAGAGAGTGTGTCACTTCTCTCTACAAAAGATCGCGATCGGATAGTCGAATTCTTGAATAAGAAGGAAGAGTGGTTACGGCGAGAGGGACTCTGCGTGGGCTTACCGTTTGGAAGTGAGTTTCGACAAACTCCGTGAGGTAAGGGTTTTATCTTACTTGAGTTACACTTGGTTTAAGTGTTTTGTGGATGATTGAGTTGATTTGAGGCCGTGATGGGCCATTTGATCGGTCCCAAAACTTGGGACCGAATTGTTGGAATTTTTCAAGCCCATTTGGACCGATGCATGGTATGTTAGAGGCTGTTTTAGATGATTGTTTCATAAATTGTAAGAATAAATTGTGTGTTAATGAATTGTGTATAAGGGCCGAAAATGGCCCAGTGGTTGAGGTGCCAAGTGAAACCCAATGATTGGGTGATTGGCGTGAGCGATGTCAGGGTTCAGCATTCATGTGAATAGTGTTCACGAAATATTTTGTGAGAAAATGTGTTTGGTCAAATAATTCAAATTGAATTGCTCGTGTTTGTTAATTAGCTCATGCGAGCTAATTTTTGGTGCAATGGTTGAAATAATTTACTAACATGTTATTTGTGATTTAAATTATGTAAATATATGCATTGATATATTTGCATGTGTTATATGAATTATGTTGAAATGGCATGATCGTTCTCATATCTGCGGGTAGCACGAAATTAGGTATGAGTGCATGACATGAAAGAAAAGAAAGAATGATTATTTTTCTCATACATGGCTTAGGCAAGTGTGAGAGAGTCGGTAAGGACTCGGGACATGGGTTGGTCATGTAGACATTCAAGTAGGATCAACGTATTTGCCGGAGTGTGTGTGTTACATTGGATCATTGCATATGCACTTAGGTGGGGAATGCTTGGAATTCACGGTGGTCCGTGCCCAGGCGTGGCTCGCCTGTCGAGGGAATATATTATTTCAGGTACAGGGAGCGTTCGAGGAGACGGCTCATCTTAGAGGTCGATTTTGAAGAAAGTCAGGTTGTGGTTTGATGTTTTTGGGATAATATGTATTAGAATTTATAATTTTAATATGTATTTGTATTAAGAGCAATGTATAACTCTTGAACCATGTAATATAATTGGTTGAGTTGATTTGGATGAGTAGGACATGTAGGCCCAAGTGGCAAAATTACTCATGTGTGTCTCGAGATCACGAGAGAAGTATGGGTTTTGGGTTGAGTAGGTAGTCAGCGGAGCAGAGATTTGGGGTGTCACAAAAATGTAAAGATTAAGCATACTAAGGGATAGTCAGATTAATAAACATCTAATTCACATTAGATCCTTAGGATTTTGTTCTTTCTGATTTGTTCTGTAGGGACTCAGGCCCCATAGCCCCTCCCATCCCTATGCTAGCTTAGATTTATTATTTTTCCAATTCCTTTATAATTTAAGTATTATTAACCATTTTCATTTAAAAGAAAGTATTATTAACCATTTTTATTATGTAAATTTAAATTTAAAATTACTTTAGTATATTTATTATTACTATTCATGAGTATAATATTTAAATAATAGTTTAAAATTTTCCATGGAATATTTTCATAATATTTCACTTAAAAAATAATATAAGGAGAAACTAAAAAGAATATTAGAAAACTAACCTCCAAGGAGACTTCATCACCGATTTGAAATATTAACATTTCCTAGATCTTTGTCTTCCTTTTCGGGACAAAAAATGGATAAATGTTCGACAGGCCTGAAAGAAGAGAAACAAGGTAAACAACCTCCCGAGCTCTCATTCTTCTTATTGTCGCATATACTAATATCCTTTTGCTCAACTTGGTTTTCTAACTTCAAGGTTTCTTCTTTTGACTTCGAGAAGATCTCAACATGATCAAATACATGTTTTAGATTCCAACACCTTCTCACCCTTATCTCTTTCAAATTCTTGAAACTTTGGATCAAATGACATGGAATGAGATTGAGTAGACTTTCACAAGAATGCACTCTTAGGATTCGTAAATTGGAGAAAGAATCAAATGAAAGTTGATGATGCCATATCTCCTTGATTTTAGGAAGACCGGAGAGTTGCAATATCTCCAAATTGGAGAATAATACCTATTATATAGTACATCATATCATCAATTGAAAAGTTAGCAAAAATGTAAACATGTCCCCTTTGGTAAATGTAATTTATCAATTCCAAGAGGTTGTCATCGTTACTTCATTTATGTTTTAAAAATCATGTAAAAATCTTAGAAAATTCCTTGAAATAATTAACAATTAAGTTGCAAATAGAAAAATAACAATTAAGTTAAAAAAAGTTATTTGTAGAAAACTTATTAACAACCACAATCTATTTAATAACAAAGTTTTTATTTTTTTAAATATAGGAAAAATAATAATTTAAATCTTGAATTTTCACCACATTTCCATTTATAGTAAAAAAGTTTTTTTTAAATATATAAACTTGTTTTAAGAACACTTCTAGCCTCGGATATCTCTAACCACGACATGAACCATAAGAATTGAGAAAATAAATTCATGTTATGAATAAAATAAATAAATTTGAATTTTTAGGTCTTAGAAAAATTGAATTTTAATTTTACAATTAAAGTAATAATTGCCAAGATTTTAAAATTTTGAATTTAAAACTTTACAAAATATGAATTTACATTCCAAATTAAAATTAATTATTTAATTAAATTTTAATTTTAATTTTAATTTTAGAAAATTACATCAAATTATTATTGTTTCAAATGCAAATTTAATTTTATGAATTAAAAAAATTAATTAAAAAATCAATAATCTAAAAATTCATAATTTAAACGCAAATTTGTTTCAAACATATTTTATATTTAAATAAATAAATAATTTTTTTAATTTAAAATGTAAATTCAGACTTTATAAAAATTTAATTCAAAATTTAAAAAAAAAACTTAAAAATTATTATTTTAATTCTATAATTAAAAAATTCATTTTATTCTAAAGCTAAAAATTCAGAACTATTTTTTATTCATAATAAGGATTTATTTTCTCAATTTTCAAGATATACATTGTAGTTAGGATATCACAGACTAAAAGTGTTATTAAAATGAAAGTACATGTATTTCAAAAACAAATTTAGTTCAAGATATAAATATAAAAATGGCGAAAGTTCAAGATTTAAATTATTATTTTTCCTAAAATATATTATTAAAGGTTATACTTTTTGTTTATTGTCGAATTATACCTATCTACACTATTTTTTTTTAAAGATTCTCATTAAAAGTTATGCTTATTATAACTTATGCTATATCATTTACCAAACCGTACATACCTACTTACATTATTGACAAACAATATTAATAAAGTGTCATAATATTTACTCCAATGTGTTTCAAAAATTACTCAATAATATGCATGTTTATATATTATATATTTTACTTGTTTCATCTAAAATTTTGATATTCCCTTTATTTTTCATCAATATTTTCCTTAATATTTTAATAAAGAAAATTACAAAAACTTTTATCTTTATAAAAACAAAACAAGTAAATAAACAAAAATAAGATATTCATTTTAAGCCAATATTTTCATCTCTCCTTAATCAAGTTTTCCTTTACTATCTTTTTCTTATAAAACATTACTAATATCTTAAGATTTTAAAATTCAAATATGACGACTTTTCTAAATATTGAGAGTATCTTCTAGGAAAATAATATACTAAAATCTCTTCTTATCTTCATGTTCTCTCTTCTTAACACACAAGTTGGAATTATGAAATAGCATATATATGGACTAGCTTAATCTTATTTTTGTATTGATTTATTTATTAAAAAAAGAGTGATGTAAAAGTAAATCCATGGAAGTAGCTATTAAATTTAAGCTTGAACATACCTGGTAGTTGAAAAATGGCATATTGATATCAGGATTGCCTTGGGAACACATTGCTTCGGATGTTGTTTCCAACTCAAAGCTAAAGTAGACAAAGTTCACTAGCTTTGATAGAGAAAGAAGTTTCAAGGATCTTAATTTAGGGAATAGTAACTGCAAGTTGATCCCAACATGGCCATCTTCCATTATTTGTTGCATCTCATTGCAACTTTGTATTGTCATTTCTTCAAGTTGGGGAAGGCCTCTATCCATGGAAAGTAAAAAGAGAATTTTCAATCCATGACATTTCCCCACTACCAATGTTTTTAGGTTATCAAAATACCTTACTGGAATTGGGCCACCACATACTTCCAATCCCCATAACTTTAGTTCTTCAGTTGTCCTCAACAATTTGCGAATTCCATCCCTATAGAGTAAGCTTCCGTCAGAACTTCTAGAAATAACGTTTTTGATTCTTCATATGTTTCTGGCAATCGATCGAAATTGCCTATAATTATTGCATAACTTGTGAAGTTGTGATTAAACATGTCGACGTTTGGTACCAACTTGGCGTTTGGTATTTTTACCTCGATCGTCCTCAAACGACACAGATTGTTCAATTCCAATAAACAAGCATTGCTTTCTCCATCACAAACTTAACGGTTGCCATTACAGCCCAGATTTAAGCTGAACAAACATTAAATTGAGACGAGCGATGCAGATATCTGCGGTACTTTAAGCTCCTCGCAATGGATTGAATCCAACAACCTTAGATTTGATTGGTGCATCATTTCTCGCGATTTGTTGAATGCCGAGATCCACCATGCTAGAACTTGTAGTTTCTTTAGCTCTCCAATTATAGCCCGTCTCCCGACTTGCACCTATCTATAGACATAATGTTAGAAGATTGCAAGGTTGACGTTAGAAGTAGTGTTGGGAAATGCATTAGAGACAAGGCTAAAACTTTGAATGGCTCATCCGCTTCAAAACTGTGTTTGGATAGTATTCAAAAGCACCACTATTGCTCTGCGATATAAAAAGTGAAGTTTCGGACATACCCGGCCTTGGAGGCTCGTTCATGGCTTTACCCAGCTCAAGGAATGAATTTGGGACTACATTTTCAAATCTGCAATCTGAGTCCTTGATCGGATGGATCATCTTACAAGCCTTAAATCGATGAGGATCCTTGGATCACAGTAATTCTAGCAACATCACGAACAAGATCATGCATCCACGACCTCTTATGATCACCATCCTTGAAAAGCAACCTTGGGGCTCCTACTCGGAACCGTCTCCATCATCTTGACACGAGTCGAGTAACAAGCAGGAGGCTGGGGTTTTCACCAATGTAACTAGTTTATTTATAGCTCCCTCCAAAGAATAGATGCGGTCAAAGAAATTCAAACCAATAGCATACCTTAACATTTGATCCATTGAAATATCACCATAATAGCTCAAGCAACCACAAAGTAAGAATAAGGATTTGACTTCCTTACTTTCAAATGATTTAGCTCCATCAGTTATGGAAATACCTTTTCCTCCATTCCATGATATTGGTTGGTGCACAACTACTCGGTTAAATTAAGCATTCTTAATACGACAACATTTTCATCTTTCTAATGCCTTTGCAATCGTTACAATTGCAATGGGTAGACCCACTTGTTCAGCTAATTGCCTTAATTGCTGGGTCGCAGTTGGTCCCCCTCCACAGAATCACCTGCTATATTCTTGAATAAATGCCAATCTTCTTCAGCTTGTAAAGGTTGAATTGGAAAACATTTTTGTGCGCCCATTTCTTTGCATAATCGATTTTCATCTCTAGAGACCAATACTAGTTTGCATATTGTCCGATCATCTTTGAAAGGAATTCCAACTTTCTCCAAATTAATTTCCCTCCAAATGTCATCCAAGATAATAAGGATGTTCTCTTTCTTCTGTTCCTTCTCTTTCTCCGGTTGATTCTCTTTCTCCGGTTCCTTCTTTTACGCGATCTCGCGGTTCATACGCTCTTGTGGATTCATCCTTCCTTAAATTGGAAGCCTAACATTTCTACCCAATTTTGCTGAATTTTGGCAGAAAATCCTTCCTTCGCATCTTTTAGGTCTCGAGTCCAGGATACATCTATAAAGATATCTGTGGTGAACAGATTGTGTTGCTTAGCTTGTTGAGCTGCTTGTTTGACCAGCATGGTTTTGCCCACACCGCCCATCCCACAAACCCCAATCATCTTCGTCTTATCATCTCTCAAGGCATCCATAATGTCGTTCAAAGTGGAGTCTCTTGACTGAAAACATTCATTTCCTTTAAACGTTGCACTCCGTGGAGGGACACTGTATGAGATTCCATAAGGAAAATTGCAGGCTGTTTGGATCTCAACAATAACCTGCGCCTTCTTGTATGCTTCTCTGCCAAGCTGATAACGTGTGATGAGATTAGGACACCACCCATTCAAACAGCTCATGTTTTGATCATCAGTCATCAATGCCTCTGCCTCCCCTGTGATCCGATCAACCCGATTCAGCCAGTCTTTAACAGCTGGCCTGATTTCATCCCTTTTTCTGGTGGCTTCATCAACAGTTATTTGCTGATCATCCTTCGCTGTCCTCAGCGTCTGAACTTGGTTGCGAAGTTTTTCAACATGGTTGCGGTAGCCAAAATGAATAGCAGCTGGCGTCCAATAGGGGCAGCAAGTACTCTGAAACTCCCAGCAACGGCAATAACGATCTCTGCCATTTCGTCTCTGTTACTTGTATTTCTTGGATTTGGGAAAACTATTGGGAAGTAGGAAAAGTTACCAAAAAGTGAAGGCAAACAACAGGTGGCAATCTTTTTATTTTCTTTTTTTTTTTGGAATTAGGCTTTGAAAATGAAATCAAAACGAGAAACAGCAGCGGGATGGTAGGAATTAACGGTGAGTACGTAGGAAAACGGAAAATGAGAGAAACAGCGATGGGGAAGTGAAAGCCAATGACTGGAAATTAGGAATGGATGAAAATATATGGCAAACAAATGGGATTTTTGGTTGGAATTTGGTTTTGTTTGAAAACAGAGGAAATAAGAAACAACAGAGGAAAGAAACACAATTTGATGCAGTGTGACCAAAAAACGAGAACAGGTGGGTTTTTTTTTTTTTTTTTTTTTTGGAATTTGGTTTTGTTGAAAAACAGAAGCAGGAGCAGGGTTCTTATCCTGCTTGAAAGAAATGGAATTTGAGTTGAGTTAGGACTGCAGGGTTCAAAAACTGGGCTGAGATCCCGTCTCGAAGGTGGCCGCACCGAGTCCGATGTTTCAGCTGGTCTTCCGAGTCAACTCGATCTTCTTTTAGAGAAGAAGAAAAAAAAGCCGATTCAGTATATTCTTACTCAATTTCTTCCAATTTCAACAAAAATCAACTTTTCTAAGAGAAATCTGAGACTCCTCTTCAAAATAACTAAAAATCAAAACTTTTTCCCTTTCTTACCGAGATGAACCAACCGATGCCGCTATGGTGAGTGGACCTTCTTGAATTTCTAATCCTAGACTTTCTCTGGGAGATCCGATCCGTGGTGCAGTGCAGTGAGCAGAGTGAGGGTAAGGAAGATGAAGGGAATGAAGGGTACTCTCGACTGGTACTACTCGCATTCAAGTGTATTTCTCAATATTACTACTACTCACTGTTCTCCAGAGCCACGCATAAACAGGTCAATCAAACACTGTTTGGCTCTCTCCTACTCAACCACTGTTTGATTGGTAGAGAATATAGCTAGGCTTTGGAACACAGCTTTCTGACCGATAATGAGTCGTCCCACCACCTCTTTTGAACTCGCGCACGGTTATGGAAGCATTTAGTTAGCCAATTAGGAAACCGGTAATAGCAGGTCCTTCCCACTACCTCTTCTCTCTCTCATTCTGGGAACTCGCGAGCAGTTATGGAAGCATTTAATTAGCCAATGCAGGAACCGATGTGCCCTATTCCTGTCTTTTTACGTAAATACCCCTCAATTATGGAAGATGGTACAATCTTTAGACGGCCTTGATTTCCTGCCACCTACCACTACCTACTACTCTTTTATTCTTTCAATTTTTTAATTTAGATTGTTTTGTTGCTCGTTAAAGATGGTACGCATTTTCAAATTTAAGTTACAAGTACGATTTTAAAATTAACCTTAAAATCGTGGTAGAATTTATACTTCTTAATTACTCATTATCTGAGTTTTTATAAGATGAAGATTTGAAAACTGTA
The DNA here is from genome assembly GCA_016808115.1 of Tetrastigma voinierianum. NCBI lineage: Eukaryota > Viridiplantae > Streptophyta > Magnoliopsida > Vitales > Vitaceae > Tetrastigma > Tetrastigma voinierianum. The sequence goes on along the minus strand of JAEQBH010004845.1, from coordinate 86,955 downwards.
ATTTATATTTTGAATCAAAGTGTCTAGGAAATCTATTCCTAAGATTTGATATGAGCATAATTCCTTTTTCGATAGCTGATTAAAGCGCGATTTAAATTAAAACGGGTGTGCTTCTCTCTACCTACCTCTCTAGACCAAAGGGTTATTATTAATAGATTTCAGTATATCGTTTGAAAATGAAAGATTTCGTTTATTTGAATTTCGATTGCACAAAGTGAGGATTTATAGCCGAATAATGAGTGATTTTCTTGAAAATGTTTTATTTAAAATTAGTATAGAATCAAAGATTTGATTTTTCCAATTGTTTCCCCGTTTCAATGTTTTTCTTATTGAATTCTCAAATTTTAGGTTTATTTCTGTTTTCAACTTATGGAATCAGCTTTTCTTCAAAAATTTCTTTTCATTTTCTTTTTCCTTTTTGTCCTTACTTATGTGGGAAGAATTGTTTGAGTTGATGCATGCTATTCAATCATTACTTCTTTGTTATTCTGAAATCAAAACATTTTGAGGCTTTAAAATTTGTCAGGATTGTAGGAAGATTTCTACGCTAGAGTCTATATGGTGATAAGAACAACATTCGTATTGTGAAATTTTCTTGTATCAATCAGTTTTACATCAACTTTAATGAGGTCAATAGAGAATGATATTTTATCAACTCTGATGGTGACTTATGGACACTCGTCATTTATTTTCTTTTTTATCCTTATTAGATTGACTATCTCCCTCAACAATCTATAATTTAATTTGATATTCATGTTTCTTTTACCATAGTTATGGCATTAAGCTGTGAAAGTTTTGCGACATAAACTTTGTGGCCTTATTAGATGTTTTATGGTTTCATTTTGAATTATTTGTGATATTAAAATGTAAGAATAAAAATAAAAAGAGTGGTTTTTTAATGTTTGGTTACTATTACAATATATAGAAAAAACTTTTATATATATATATATATATATATATATATATATATATATATACACTATATATATATATATATATATATATATATATATATATATATATAATTATTTATGTATGTGTGTATTATTTAATTTTTATAAAATAGAGGAAAAATAAGTAAATGAATTTAAAAATATATATATATATATAGCAACGGTTGGCACAATAAATATAAATGATTTATGATTTATTCACTTCAAACTATGTTCAAAATAAATAATCAATAAAGGAGTAAGAAAATTACCGACCAGGATATTTTGCCGGACCCTTTCCAAATTCTTTTCTATCATATTTTTTATTCTATCTTGTTTTCTACAATTTAATATCGTCCTTTACATATTTTTCCCGATTAATAGTAATGGGTGTTTGAATGTAGGGAAAATCGGAGGGAAAGATATATTGGGTTATTTTAAGAAAAAGTTGGATTCCTTCCCAACAAAGCCTAAACTCGGTGGTGTGTTCGGTTTCAATACAAATTTCTAATAAATTAGAATTCTGTATTAAATCAATTGGCATTAATTAAAGCTATAAGCTTCTGGCGTATTCTTAAGCCCGAATATACATTTTTTGAAACTCTAAGTTTTTAAGGTATAAGTTTTTGAAAAGCTTGTTTTGTTAAAAAATAATGAGAATAAAGAAAACATTAAGAAACGAATTTGGATCCTCGAGCTACTTGTTTTTTGTTACATGAAAAACATGGAGAGAAAACAACATTAATTGAAATAAGAAAATTTGTTTTTATAGAACACTATAAATAATTGAGTACATTTAGTTTATTTTGAAAATTGTTTTTCAATACGGTTTTAAAACTTGCTGAATTTCTATTTTGATGTTTTTTTAAAATTATTTTTGTTATTTGAATTTGGTGTTTTATGTGATTTTAGCAAAATAACTGCTAATCAAACATCTTCTTTATGTTTCTTGTTTCATAATTTTTAAGAATAAAAAATAGTTTTAAAACTAGAAACAAAAGAGAGACCACAATATTTTATATGTTTTCAAAAGAAATATCATTAAAACATAGTTTTCAAAAATAAGGAACAGACCTTATGTTATTATTTATTGTCACCTAATTTATTAAGAAGATATAATTTTCAAGTTTCATTTTAATAATAATAATAATAATAAATATTCATTGTGAGAAAATGAAACACAACGGAATAAAAATAATAATAATAATAATGAATCAACTATGCCACTTAATGAGAAAATGAAACACAACCTAATAATAATAATAATAATGAATCAACTACACCACTTAATGAGAAAATGAAACCCAACCTAATAATAATAATAATAATAAATCAACTACACCACTTAATGAGAAAATGAAACATAAAGAGAATGATACTTTATCAACTCTGATGATAACTTGTGGACACTCATCATTAATTTTATTGGTTGGCCTTAATAGATTGACTATGTCCTGACAATTTAATTTAATTTGATATTTATGTTTCTTTTAGCATAGTTGTGGCATTAAGCTGTAAAAGTTTTGTGACAGAAACTTTGTGGCCTTACTAGATTTTTTTTTATGGTTTTTTCATTTTTGAATTATTTGTGATATTAAAATGTTAAAGAATAAAAATAAAAAATGGTTTTTTTTTAATGCTCGGTTACTATTTAAGAAACATGAAAAGAAACTTATATATATATATATATATATATATATATATATATATATATATATATATATATATATATATATATATATATATATATAAAAATTTACATGTACGTATGTATTATTTAATTTTATAAAATGGAGGAAAATAAGTAAATGATTTAAAGAAAAATATATAGCAACAGTTTGGCCCAATAAATGGAAATGATTTATGATTTATGATTATCTGTTCCAAACTATGTGCAAAATAAATAATCAATAAGGAGTAGAAAATTATGACCAAGACACTTTGCGAGACTCTTTCCAAATTATTTTATGTTATATTTTTTATTCTGTCTTGTTTTCTATAATTTAATATTGTCCTTTATATATTTTCCCCGATTAATAGTAATGGGTGTTTGGATGGCGGGAAAATCAGAGGGAGAGATGTATAGCGCTCTTTTAAGAAAAAGTTGGATTCCTTCCCAACAAAGCCTAAACTTGGTGGTGTGTTCGGTTTCAATACAAGTTTCTAATAAATTGGAATTTTGTATTAAATCAATTGGCATTAATTAAAGCTATAAGCTTACAACATGTTATTTCGCCATCACATATCTGTTTTTTGAAAACTATAAGCTATAAGTTATAAGTTTTTTGAAAAGCGTTTTTATTACAAAAGCGTAAGGAATAAGAAAAGCATTGAGAACTTACATTTGGATCTCACTTTTTGTTTTTTGTTTTGAAAAACATGGAGAGGGACCAAAACACTAAATTCAAATAATAAAAATTGTTTTCATAGAACCATTTAGAAATAATGGAGTCTTATTTGGTTTTATTTTTGAAAACTATTTTTGAAGAATAGTTTTTAAAACACAGAACATAATTTTGGTGCTTTTTGAAAATTGATTTTATTATCTAAATTTAGTGTTTTCCGTGATTTTTAGAACAAAAAATAACTGTTAATCAAACATGTTCTTTGTCTTTTTCTTGTTTCTCTTATTTGTTTTAGAATAAAAAATAGTTTTTAAAAACTATAAACAAAGAGACGCAATATTTTATGTGGTTTAAAAAACTATCCTTAAAAAATAGTTTTCAAAAATAGGAATAGACCTTAATATTCATTAAATTATTGTCACCCCTAATTTATAAAGAGGAGATCATTTTCAGTTTCATTTTAATATAATAATAATAATAATGAATCAACTACAACACTTAATGAGAAAATGAAACACAACCTAATAATAATAATAATAATGAATCAACTACACCACTTAATGAGAAAATGAAACACAACCTAATAATAATAATAATAATGAATCAACTACACCACTTAATGAGAAAATGAAACACAACCTAATAATAATAATAATAATAATAATGATGAATCAACTACACGATTAATGAAAATGAAACTGACATAATAATAATAATAACAATAATAATGAATCAACTTCTACATTTAATGAGAAAATGAAACACAACTAATAATAATAATAATAATAATAATAATGAATCAACTGCACACACCACTTAATGAAAATGAAACTGTAGGCGAAATTGAATTTACGGAATATACCGAATCAACTACACCACTTAATGAGAAACGAAATCAGCACTTAAATTCAAATTTAATACTGGCAAAATCGTAATTTTAATTACATAAAAAGCGTAATTACGTTAAAAACTTACTAATTCTTCTGGGGACTGATGGCTTAAACGGATCGGCATCATGGAATCGCCTCAAGGAATCTAGTTGGCACGTGAAAATTTACATAATTTTCTGAGACGGAGTCGGCACGCTCGGCGATCGCCTTGGGCGCCAGAACCACTTTCACGCGACGAAAGGCAATAGATAAGATGTACTCACGCACTATAAGTGGTAAGGAGTAGAAAATGATGAAATTCCGGACACCAGAGCAATAATATAAAATCTCGTAAAAGTTATGACATAAAGCGGTCATTTTTAAATTCGGCTTTAACCTCACCATGACAAAATAAGCGAATACTATCTTCTTCTCCAAATCAAAAAGTCGCGCAAAACGCGGCAGGATTTTCGGTGATGCAGAAGCAGCGGATTGAGAGAGTTTTAGAAAATGGTGGCAGGTTTTCTCTAGATCGCAAGCAGATCCGACCTTTTCGGCGGCAGCCTCCTGACAAGAAGGAGAACGTTCTACGGAAAGCAAAGTACGCGTGACCGTGATCGGGAGTTTCCTTCAAACTCCTTGGGCGTAGGATTTTCTCCCTACTCGTTTTATTCCCATTTCAAGCGGTTTTTCGAATGCTTCGGTTGCTCATACGCCATTGTTGATCTATCTCCCCAAAACGACCTGGGATTGTTAAATTTTGGATTTTCTTTGTTATCAGCCGCACAAATCCCACGTAGGGGCTGTTTGGGTTGAGATCAAGGCTGACATGAGCAACTATGTTAAGCCAGACAGATGCGGGCCTAAATGGCCGAAATTCTGCCCGTGAACTAACCAATGCTTTCGCGATTTTCCTAATAAGAATGTGGTTTCACTCATTCCTTAATAGTGTTCTAAAAAATATATATTTTGCGAAAATACATTTCGCCGAAATGATTTAAATTAAATTACTCAAGCAGAGATCATTAGCCCAAGCGAGCGACTTGGCGCGTGAATTAATTAATTTACATGATACATGCGTGATCTTATTGCTTGTAAATATACGACGCTTATATATTTGCTACGCCAATTCGGGGATCGTCATGATTGGCACACATGCATTCCATGTTGACCCAACATCCTGTGACTTCAGGAGTTAGTGTACGGCACGAGTCTTATGAAAAATGGTTCCTGAGGGTAGTCTAAAATATTAAATGATCGGGAGGGTAGTCCAAACCAAATAATTCTATCAACCAGCCTGGAGCAAATTTCAATATATTTATTCATCTGAGGGTAGTCCACAACAAATAATATATATCAATCGCCTGAGCGGCCCAATTCGATATATATACATCTAAGGTTGTCCACTATTAAACCAATATTCCTCATACGAGGCTTCAGCGAAAAGAGAGAGCTTGAGGACTCCTGACTGAAATGGGTCAGCAGACATCTCAAGCAGTGACTACATCGGCTCGAATGCGTGTTTAATCAAACATCAGACCGCACTTAAAGCAAGGAAGAAATTCCATTTAGTGGTGATTCTCCCACTGAAGCTTTAGCCACCCCGTCTGATCCCCCCTTTTATTTTACGCATGTATATTACGAGGGAAAGACGGTCATTCTGTAGGGTCGAAAGGCTAAGAAAGCCAGATGTGGTTTTGATGTATACATGTATTAGAATGCTTTTCATTTTAATTTGGGTTGTAGAGTAGAGAGAAATAGTAGAGTGGTGAGAGAGGTGGTAGTAGAGGTAGGTAGAGAGAGTAAAACATATTAACTTCAGAATCATTGGGCATATAGTTGCATTCATAGCTCCAGATGTATATTTAGTACTCGCATAGCCCAAGTGGCCATATTTGGTATATATTGCATATATTGGATTGCTCGGGATGTATATGCAAGTTTATTCGGGTAGAGCTCCCGCACAAAGGAGACTCTGGCTTCGATTCGCGAAAAATGCCCGTCATCCGACATTCACGAAAAGTATTCCACGTCGATCGGTAGTCAACCCGACCTCGGCTCTCGGGGGCGTCACTGTATCGAGCTTAGGCATACGAATACCTAGGAGCTCCTGGGTTTGGGTATCCATCACCACTGTGGGTTGATGTGAAGCATAGGCATATGGAAACCTAAGGATCGGCGGATTCGGGGCGCGCCCATACCTTAAGAGATGTTAACACGCCACGAAAAAGGCTCGATGACAAGTATAGGCATGAGATTACCTTAGAAAATCACGACAAAACTAGACACCACGCGGCAATCGTAAGTCATGTGTTTTTGTGCGGATTTTGTGAATTATTTGATAAATGGTGTATTTGCCATGTTGTGTGTGAGTCGTGGAAATGATGTGTGCTTGGTGATTAGCACATGAATGTGTAGAATGAAAAGAATAAATTTTATAAATTTATTTGGCCTATTAGGTGATGAAAATAATTTTTCTGTTGGAAAATTGAAGAAAAAAATAAATTTTGATAAATTTATTGGAAGAGGATTGAAGAAAATGTGAAGAAAATAAATTTTATAAATTTATTAGAGTGGGAGAAAATTTTTCAAAGGGAAAACCTGAAAAGAAAATAAAATTTATAAATTTATTTGGTTATGAGATGAGGAAAATAATTTTTCTAGGATTTTACAAGGTGTAAAATTGAAGAAAAATAGAGAAACTAAATTTTTGTAAATTTATTTGAGTGTAAAAGAGAATGGAAAAAAAAAATGATTTTTGTGATTTTTGTGATTTTTCCAGATTGCTGGAAATAATGAAAAAAAAAATTTAATTAAAGTGAAAAATGAAAAAAAAAAAAAAATTTAGTGCAGAAAAGTTGATGGGCTACTGCCCATTTGTATTGCAAGAGGGGCAATTGTATTGCACAGAGGCAACGTCATTGAGGTACTCAGATTGCACATAATTTGGTGGGCAGCAGTTGTATTGTGAGCTTGGGAAGGCCATCAGAAGAACGATATAGCATGGGCGTCATGCGGCGCAGAGGGCGCTTGGCAAAAGACACTGGGCGCGCTGATCGGGCGACGCGCGCTAAGCGCTGGCAAGAGGGCGGCAGCGCCAAGGCAGGCGAGCTGAAGGCGGCGCGGGCGCGGTCATGCGCGGCTGGAGCCAGACTCAGTGCACTCGTGCACTCGACTTGATTTTCCAACTGCTTTTCGACCTTCGCATTTTTCCCCAGTCAAGAATGAACACCGCTCATCGTAAAATAAAATTTTTCAAAAAAATAATAATAATATTTATTAAATTCAAATAAAACAAATAAATTTTGATAATTGAAAATAAAATTTTCAAAATAAAATTTTTGAAAATAAAATTTTTGTTGAAAACAATATTTTAAACGAAATTGATTGCGTATACACCGAAGATATGTATGATTAGTGTCTCTGGCCGAGGTTATGCCTTAGAGATACCAGATTGATTTAACTACCATTTGAAATGGTGATTGCGCGGTAGTTGCGTACGAAATTATATGCATGGTGTAATGCGTATAGGAAAAGGGTGAATGCTAAGGTTAGGGATTACGACCTTAGGAATTTGGATAATGAAATGAACAAGAGCCTAAAATTTTATTGAAATAGATGAATTGAGTGGTTGGAAAAAAAATTCTACCACTTGTGTGAAATGAACTAATGTCAGGTGAATCCAGCCTATTAGTAATCAAGATCTCTGATTACAGTTAGACCAAAGAAAGCTAAACGATTCTCTGCTTACATGTTAATTGTGTAAATGGCTAGTGTAGGACGCAGGACATGGAGGACGCCCACTGGTAATGGCCAAGCACCACCAATATTTAATCAAGACACTTTTGGCCGAGGTCAGAGGTATTACAAATAATGCTATAGCACAGTCAAAGTGAAGGGTGCAGACAAGGAGATCCCAAGAACCTCCGTGGTTTATGACATCCGACCTTCACAAGAGGGAGGACCTCGACGGGTGACACCATCGGGTTTATGCGAACGAGAAAGTGTTGTGAGGCTATGGAGATTACCTCCGACGCTGACCGATTAGACTAGTCATGATCTAGCCGGAGAATGAGGCCCATATATGGTGGAAATGGGCAAGGACCTCTGTAGACCTTAGAGAGCCGCCAGATATGAATTATCCCCTGGCCGAATAGTACAGAATACGATGATATGTCGGCGCTTTCGAAAGCAGATCTCACTCATCACAATGGACCCGAGGATTATGGACATGTCGAGTTCATGTCATCCTAGGGATGGATTGGCTGACAGCTTACAAGGCTGTTATCGATCAGGAGCGCAGGAGAGTTACCGCCACACGCCAGGATCTGCACTCGCGGTTGTGGTATCAAAGGCACAGATTTTGCCCCGCATGCATAATGAAATTCAAATGTCAAGGACTAGCCAAGGTCATTAGCGAGCCTTACTCCCAGAGGACGAGGAGAGGTCGACTGGATCTACCTCGAAAGTAAAGGTGCGAATACGCGAACGCTTCTTTTTTCCAAGACGAAGCTACCCTGACCACTTCCACATGGGGGATGCACTTCTATGATCGAAAGTCATTAACGTATTTCACCCATCTCTATGACTCCACACAGATGGCAACCATTGAAAGGCAGAACCTCGTGAGTCCAGCTATAAGAGCTATTGGACAAGGGTTTATTGCACTCCAGCACTTCATCACGGGCGCCTTGCCTCTAGGGGCTAGCGGGCAGCAGAGGGGCAAGACCCTCAACCGTATCACACAGTAAATAACGTAGCTTATGATCAAGGATCGCACTCACACCGAGGATCATGGATTTATCGACTGGCTGAGAGGAGTGCGAGCTCCACCCAAGATGCACCTTCACACACTGCTACCATCAACCGAGGGTTGGGGGAGATAAATATCCTCAGACGCTGCCAGACGCCGCTACGGGCACCTTGAGCTTACGCGGATGCCCTCGATCGACGATGCACTGGGGCAAAGATCCATGGATCCCCATGCATGTGGTGTTCCAACCCCATCTGTGATCACTTGTCGTAGTCTTCGTAGATGACATTCTGATCTACTCCTACCGAGTGGGAGCATGAGTATTATTTGCAGAGGATCGTCTTACGCTTGTGAGACCATCACCAGACACTAAGTTCAAGAAGTGCTAGTTTTAGCTTTAACAAGGGAGGTCAGGACACGTGGTGCCCAAGACCTCAGGAGGCTAGTCGACCAGAGAAGGCTGGAGGAAGGATGTTGAGAGAGACCGAATGTCAATCTTTGAGATACGTAGTTCTTGGGATTGGCTGGGTATTACGAGAGACATGAGAATGGGCCAGTTGTCCATTCAGCGGTGATTGTAGATTTCCTACCTGACACGGACTCCACGGCTGGGGCTACCTCACCATAGAGAGATTGAGGATACTTGGAACACTCCTGGATATGGTGTTGGTAGTAAGAGGGAGGATTAGCTTCTCCTAAGTCCCTGTGGAAGAAGCAGGTAAGACTCGTCACACTAGTTTCTTTGACTGGTACGGATCGAGTACGAGCACGGATCAGCTCTGCAGACAGGGATCTCAAGACTTTCGGGGACACGCAAATTCATAGTCGTAGGACAGAGAGTATATTAGCCCATTCCTCCACACCCCAGTAAGGGCTAGGAGGAGCTAGCTCGGGGCTTCTGAGTGCTACACAAGACCTCCAAGAACACATAAATGTGGGGCCGCAGAGTAAAAGGTCAAGTCAAGGACGTATCGAGTTGCGAGCTAAGCGCGGGTGACTTTTAGTGGGTGGCATCTATTAGTTGTTGATGTCGTTTGACATGGGTGAGCTGACAACCATCGAGTTGTCGCACCGAGACCTTAGCCACACTTACTCGACACTGCAAGATTGATTCAGTTGCAGGTTAAGGCCTTGTGAGAAGCCAAGTATGATGTTCTTCCCCAGGTGTGTGTGCAGAGGCTGACTTGATAGGCCTGGGATTTCTACGGCGCACCGATTCTCGCTCATGGTGGACCCGGATGGGAGGCCACGCATGGCATTATTAGCGCGGCGTGTGCACAAAGAACATCCGGCCGAGTCGTGTGGGTGCACGTACTGCTTATTCACCACTCATATGAGTGTGGGTCGAAGTCAAGGTTTTTGGGACTAATGCCTCAAAGAAGACCTTCATAGTTGAATCAGAAATGTAAGAGGCCTCGAAGTGTGTTTGAGAATTATGTAATAGAGATGAAAACACACGGACAGTTATCAGCTGCAGAATTTTCGTAGTCGAGGATAGGAGCCTAGGTGACTCAGAATCGATAATTCTTCGAAATTGCATCGGGTATTGTCGAGTCAGCAAGGGCTCCTGTGATATGGATGTCATTCCATGACATGGACTAGGTCGGGACAAATTCACGGAGTCATGATTGTGACCTTGGGAAGGCTCTCGTATACACACCAAGCAAAGTAAGCCAGTAGGTTATGTCAGAGGGACTATATACAGGCAGGGCATATCATAACATGTGTCCCGGATCATAAGGGTAGAGGATTATCTGTCTCTTAGTGGAATTCGCCTACTTACTAACAAGCATCGTGCAAGTGTACGAATGGCACCATATGAGGTATCAGGATGGAGGCCGTGTGTCACCGGGAGTAGTTTGGACCGAGGTGGAAGAGAACTCCATTACTAGTCCTGATCTGATTAGAGACACCTTAGAGAAGGTGAGCTTATACGACAATACCTTCTCACCCCGCCGTAGCCTGTAAGAGCGATGTAGACAGGCGACCGAATCCTTGGGGTCTCGGGCGTCATGACCACTTTTCCTCGCGAATCCCGAGAGAGAGGAGGGTCGTTCTAAGTAGTCATGGTTATCGTCGAGGTTTATTGGCCTTTCGAGATACTGAGATAGGCAATCAGAACCATTAGCCGCTACCGCCCATGTCAAAGGTTCACGTATTCACGCCCGTCTGAATATACTCCAAATCCAGCTCATGAGGATTGCAGATTGAGTATTGACACTGACGACCTTCGGCGATGACCAACAGACATTGTTGGATACCGCGATCGTGGGTTTTGCACGCGAAGACCGAGGCCAAGAAGAGCCACGCATGACCAAGACCGCTTGGTCGGAGTGAGTCAACGTGGAGCCGAGGACGATGCGCCAATCTATCCCCGCTTGTTTGCACGAGAGACGTATTAATAATTGCTTAAACAACATAACTGGGCTTACATGCACGGTACATTATACGTCAGATACTTACGTTAGCTATTTATAATTGTCTCAATTTCTGATCAAATTCCTTTGGCCGGTGGAGAACGTAAGACCCGGAAATTCAAATTTCGAATAAGGGCAAAATCGTGAATTTTTAATGATAAAAGTGTAATTACCGCTAAAATCCGTGACCAATTCTAGATCTCGGACGGTTAAACTGATCGCACTGGGCCGAATCGCCTCGCGAAATCTGGCTTGGCACGCAGTTTCATAATTTGGTGACAAAATGAGTCGGCACGCTGGCAAGATCACTGTCGGGCGTCAGAAACCACTTTCGGCGCGACGAAAGCGCACAGATAAATGGTCCTGCCGTACCATGCTTTGCATGTTAGTAAAAACGATGAAACGGACACTTGTGATAATACTAATATAAAATCCTGTGAAAATATGATATACATTATTTTAAATTTGCTTTAACTCACTATGCACAAAATAAGTGAATATTAGCCTTCTTCTCCAAATCAAAAGTAGCAAAACGTGAGGATTTCTTTCGGTGATGCAGTAGCTAGCGGATTGAGAGAGTTTGAAGAGAGAGTTTCTCTCTGGGGATTTGCAAGTAGATCCGACCATGCTTCCGACAAGAAGGAGAATGTTCCACGCTGAAAGAGGCACGTGGACTCTCGGATCGAGTTTCTTCAAACTCCTTGGGCGAGTGATTTTCTCCTACTGGTTTTATTCCCATTTTTATGCCATGCTTTTGCTGGCTGGCGCCGAGTGTTGGACGGTCCCCAAAACATGGACCTGATCGTTGGAAATTTTGGGATTTTCTTTGTTGGTCAAGCTTCGCACAAATCCCAATGAAATAAGCCGTTGAGATTGGCTGATTTACGATAAATCACATGCAGATGCGATATTTAAACGTCGAAATTCCGGTTCGCAGAATCGAACTTAACGCCATGATCGAATAGTAACGAGGGTTTCACTATTCCCGTAATAGTGTCTCTAAAATATATATTTTCGTGAAAATACATTTTGGTCGAAAGGATTTAAATTAAATTACCGTATAGATCATTACTCTGCTGAGCGAATTCTTGATGTGTGAATTAATTAATTTATGATATGATTGTGTGGAATTGGTTGTTTTGTAAATATATGCATGTTTATATATTTACACACGCCGAATTGGGATCACAAGGATTGGCACACATGATTCCATACGCACCTAACATCCTGGTGACTTTTGTGAGCTAAGGTACGACATGAGTCTAGAGAAAAAATGGTTCTGGTGGTAGTCTAAAAATATTAAATGATCGGAGGGTAGTCCAAACTAAACACTTATCAACCGCTTCAGCCGCCCATTGATATTTATTCATCTATGGTGGGCCATTAAATAAATAATATATATCAATCATCTGAAATTTACTTCCAATCGATATATATACATCTATGGTCATTCACTATTAAACCATTATTCCTTACACTCAGCTTAGTGCGAGTGTGAGAGAAATGGCTTATGACTCCTGATCCGAAATATCGCGCAGACATTCAAGCAGATCACGATTGGCCAATGCGTGTTTAAATTGAACATCAGACTCCACTTAGCAAGGAAGAAATTTATTTGAAAGCGATTCTCCCATCGAAATCTTTAACACCCCGTCATGATCCTCATTTTATTGCGTACGTGGAGCACGCGAGAGACGGCTGGCCCTGTAGGCCGAGCGCCAGAAGAAAGCCTGATGCTGATGTATGCATGTATTAGAACGCTTTTCATTTTAATATATGTCAGATGAGAGTAAAACATATTAACTCTTGTAACTATTGGGTATATAGTTAGATTCATAGCCTGCATGTATATCGAGTATCGTTATACCCAAGGCCATATTTTATGATATATTGCACGGATTGCTTACGCGATACGCAGTTTATACAAGTTTTATCTGGGCAGAGCCCCCGACAAAGCGAGATCATCGATTGCGGAAAATGCTCCGGCCATCCGACATCTAATGAGTATTCCACGCTGATTGCAATAACCCGACCGGCCAGGTGGCGCCGCTTAAACACAAACTAATAATAATAATAATAATAATAATAATAATAATAATAATAATAATAATAAATCAACTACACCACTTAATGAGAAAATGAAACACAACCTAAGAATAATAATAATAATAATAATAATAAGGAATCAACTACACTACTTAATGAGAAAATGAAACACAGCCAACCATAACCAAAAAGAGATACTTTTTGTGATCTATGCAATGAAAGTGCATGATATGAGCCGTTGGATCTAAAGATTGATTGCTTCTTCTTGTATTCTTTTACTTCACTGACAATCAATACTTCAACCAAACAGTCCCCCACTCCTCACCTTCTCATAGCAAATCTTTTCTTTTTATTTTTTTAAAAATAACATAACAGTAGCTTTCATGTGCTTTAGCAAGTTTTTTCACTTTTTAATATTCTACTTCCTACAACATAATTTTTTTTATATAATTTTATATTTTAAAATTTAAATGAGTCTGATTCTGAGACGTCTGTTGAAGAAAATGCAAAACGGATTCAAATTGTGGGAATTCTTTTTATTTTTTTTTATAGGTGGCTTCCCCATGTTGCCTTCCTAGTTTTATTTTTGGAAATCCCAAGAGCCCATTATCTGGTTATTCAGTTATTCGGTATGCCAATAGAACATTGTGAGCCTTAAAATTAGTTTGAAATGATAGGAACTGTGATTTGTTTTAATCAAGGATAAAAATATATGTTTTAATAGATATATCTGTATTTTGATTTTATGGATATATCGGAAATATATGATATATATCGATAAATATTTTTATATGAATATCGGTAAAACAAAAATTATTCAAAATTTAAATAAGTACTTAAATTTCTTTAAAAAAAATATTGAAATAAGAATATACATATAAAAAATAATTTTGATAAGTACAATGAATTAGTTTTTGAAATTTTGTTTAAAATATATTTATATTTATATATTTAAAAAATAAAAATAGTTTTATTATAGCATATTTTTCATATTTTAGATGATAAAAACTAAATTATTTCGAGCCATCATAATATATTTTTTTTACTTCTCCGAAAAGAAGGGTGGTAATTGGATCATTTACCGATATGATAGATCCTACATTTTTGGATGATTATATTATAAATATCTTATTTAAGATTTTTTTTATTTAAGATTTAAAATTCAATTTATAAATTTAAATAACAAGGAGACACTTTATATAAACTTTGCATATAATTAATTAACAGCCAATTTTCTTCCCTATGCATGGCCAGAGATCAATTCCCCTCTGTCACAATTAACAAATTTTTCTAGATTTGCCAAACACGCTAACATTTTTGGCCAAATATCAGAAATTTCCCAAAAAATGGGTAAAATTGCCACAAAATTTTTGTCCATGGTTTTAACATCCAGCCCAACCTTCTTTTTTTTGTTTAAATTAAATTCGTGGAAAATGTTGAAGATTTAAGTGTATAACAATTACTTCCAAAATTTTCAAACAAGGTTAAGAGTGACAGTGCACACATTTCTAATGTACAATGCTTTTTATTGTGTTTACAATAGGGACGCAAATCAGAAGTAGTAAACATGATTTATATTTATACAAATTTAAAAAACAAAATAGATATTACCACACAATATACAAAGTGGGGATCCAGGTTTTAATGCTTGTAAGAATATGGACTACAACATAACATACATTTTAAAAAAAAGCTATTTATATTTTCAAATTTAAAAATTTATTGTGTTTAAAAGCTATTTGTCATCTATAAATCATAGTTTAGCTTTTTATGAACAAAAGTATTCTTGTCATACATATGTAGTCTATCAATAAACAAAGGAATTTGAAATCACTTTCTTTTTAAAATAGTAATAGTATTCATGCATTCCCTGAATAAAATAAAACAAAACGACAAGCCAAAAATATACATTCCCAATCTCCAGCTTTAGCTAAATAGCAAAAGTACGAGGCCTAAAATATATTCCACTTCTCCATCAAGGCCCCACGGATGAAAGAAGTACACCATCGAAACTGCAAAAATATTGGAGAGAAAATCATCATAATCATCAATCATCATCATTATGCTTTCAATGTCCTTCATCATGTCTTATTTTACATAAGATGATCAAGTATCCATTATTTGAAAATGTAAAAGAAGGAAACAGGTTAAATATTTGTCCGGGGTTTGGTAATTGGTATGGCATTAAAATAAGGGTAAATTATGTTTTAGGTTACTAAGGGAAAAGAAATTAAAAAATGGGAGGCCCAAAAAGTTGCAAAATGGAAAAGATGTATTTTGAGGAAAATAATTCATGTTTGGTGCACCCACCAAACCAGGGGACGAATTTGCCCACTGGCAGTGGGTCTCCTCTCTCTTCTTGCACTTTTATTTAAGTAGCAGATTAAATTTAATAGATTTAAAAAGGGATAAAATATTAAGTAGGAGATTTTTTTTTTTTTTTTAAAAGCAAAACGGCAGGGATGAATAAGAGTGAGAGGAGAAAGAGGGAGGGGCAAGGGAAGGAAAAGAAAAGGGAGAGAGAAGAGAGAAAGAGAGTGGAGAGACAGTGGGACCCACTATCAGTGGGGGTAAATTCATCCACTGAGTTGGTGGGTGCATCAAAAGAGAGATTATTTTCCCAAAATACACCTTTTCTATTTTGTAACTTTTTGGGGCCCCATTTTTTAATTTCTTTTCCCTTGCTGACCTAACACCTAATTTACCCTAAAAATCATCTGTATAATCATTATTAATTTTCCCATGGGCCCATTGCACCAACCTAAACAACATGAGGATGAGATAATAAGATATATATATATATATATATATATATATATATATATATATATATATATATATATATATATATATATAATAAATTTTCTGTAGCAGCTGCACTGCACTTACCATGAAGGAGTAATTGAACAACAACAGCAAAGAAAAGTCTAACTAAACAGCAAATAAAAGCATTTTTTTTTTACACCATACACGAAGATAATAAAAGGATTTGGATGGGAATGCGTAAAACTTATACATGATTCCTGAGAACAGCTTATATGTCCTTGGAATGAGAACATGTAGCGTTTAACTTCAAAAACCACACCTTTCTCAGTTCTTACATACATTGCTCTGTCTAAAATAGCTAGGAGAGCCAGAACACATCAATATGTACAATTGCATATTGTTTAGAAACAAGTGAATTTAAGCTAATTAATTTGAAATAAAAAACATGTTAAACAACAATTTTGTGCTTGAAAATCGACAAATCTCAACTTACCTGGTGAAGAATGTCAGGTCAGTAATCAGCAAGGTTTTTGTTATTTTTTCTCAGGAAGTTTGCATGATCATCCTCTGAGCTCTCAATAGCTAACTGACAAAAAAATTGCAGAGTTTTTTCACTAGACACAATATCAGCAAAAGAAATCCTACTTTTTTTACACTCTTCAAAAGCATAAACACACATATATTTTAGAAGATGAATTAGAAAGGGGGAGGGAAATTTATTTTATGAACAAGTAAGCAAAATGAATTAATGCATAACAAGAGAGAAAAATTAGAATGTAATTCCTTTCCAACTTTTGCAACTTCTAAACAAGCCCTTTCCAGGAAGCTCATGAGTAACTTCTTCAGCCTTATCCTCATCTTGTGAGGCTGTTGCTGCTGCTGCATCCTCTTCTAGAAATTGTTCTATTTCCTCTTTGTCATAGTTCCCTTTCCTTTGCTTTTGCTTGTGCCCTTTTTATAGCATAAAGGCGGACCATTTCTTGATTAAGGGGAAATCAACTAAGTAAAACAGTTTGATAATACCAAATGCAAGTGCATGCTAGGTAAAACTACCTAACTACTGCAATTCATGAAGTATATCTCCGGTCTAGTTCACTTTTACTACTGTACTCTACTATACTACTATAGAGAAGGAAAATCTTATATATATATATATATATATAGGCATATATATATATATATATATATATATATATATATATATATCAATGATTTGGTGCAACCACTCAATCAAAACATTGATAATTTCTTTGGTAGAAAGCATTCCAAACCATCAATCCAACAAAAGTTTCAAGCTGCAATCCAAATTCCAGACTTGCTATAGTTCCATGGCAGGGATTTCAAAGAGAAGCCCTAGTCTGAGCTTTTGATACATGAAATCATTCCTAAACAGCAAAGACCCTCAATCTAACAAAAAATTCAGTGAAGATTGGCAATAGTTCCACACATGTTCAAAGAGAAACTCTAGAATTGAAAACTCCAAAAGCATTCTAATTGCATTGTCTCTTTGTTTACCAGAAGAAGAATGGAGAAAAATAAATAAAAACCACAAAATTTTTGGTTCAAAATGCCAATATCTCCACGGGTTTTCAAAGATAATCTCTAAAACTGAAAGTAATAGACAGCAATCCAACCGTCTGCTTGGTTACCATGAACATGGAGCAAAATAAAATAGAACCACATTTTGATTACTTTGTCATGCCATCACTCTTGTTTTCTTTGTTTTGTAGTAATATCCAAGTGCTATTGATGGGTTGCACAGGAGGTTTATAGAGTGTTCTAACTTCCATTAGGGAACAAGGAACTTATTGGGTTTATAGCTTGTTCTAGCTTCCATATACTGCAATTATTGAGTTTGTTGGTTGCATAAACAATAATTGTTCTGCTGTATTGAATAAAAATGAAAGCAATCTATAAAACATGTTTCAGAACATGTTTTCAGAACCCATACGAACATGTTTATTGTTCTCATTTTAAAATAGAGAAATTTTAAACCATCTTCATTAACATACTCATTGTTATTGATTGAATTGCATGTGGAATTTCATTTCTTGAGCATCTTGACATTTTATCTCATTATTTAATTTTACCCACTCTGCCAAAAAAAACAGAAAAAGAAAACAAAAACAAACCTGAATGGAAAGCCCCAACAATGCCCACAAAGGGTGGCTTTGCTTGGGGCAAGTAGATTAGCTTCCAGATTTGCAGATATAGACTTAATGACTCAAATTTCTAGAAAGTTCCATAATCTAGTGCTTTAGTCATATCTTCATTGTCCTTTCTCACCCCAAGGAACTTTAATGATGTTTTTATCTCTCCATTTGTGTCGTAAAACACTCTAATGATATTGCCTCTTTCGTGGTTTCGCATTGAAATGTAGATTTGGAGTTGTACCTCGCTTCCTACTTAACATCGGCTGGGTTTTAAGAAAGCCTCATGCGCCACCATCATGGTTCTTGAAAATGCCACCACTGGCCCATTTGTACTTGTTCTTCCACATTGCTCTATCAATGCTGACTTCAAGGCTTCTATCAAGTAAGGCCCCATAAGCTCTAACAGGCAAGCCCAATTTTAATCTCCATCACTAGGAGAAAAGGAGATGCACCAATGAACTCCAATGCCCATTTGACCCGGTTTATCCAAGGAGCCTTTGTTAATGTGACTTCATTTTCTATCAAGTAGGCCCCTGTAAGCCATGATAGACAATCTCAATCTTAATCTATATTTCACTAAGAGGAAAGAAGACACCCAAGAACTCCTTGATGACAAACGTCCATATAGTTGTAAGATAGAATTTTTTTATTTTCCTTTTTCGCTTTTTATTTTTGAAATGTAAATAAGCATCTTTAATCATTTTTAAAGATAAATACAAGAAGGATGACAACTTTAATAACAACAAGCACATGGTTAGAAAGTGCTATCATTGTTGGTGGTGTCATATGGACCTCTTTGGTAATCCACCAAATTTTTTTTAGAAAAAAAAAATCACTTTGTGGCTCCCTTACGTAAAATATATAAAAAAAAATTATGATTAATTGAAAGGAACTTTTACATTATTAACATATTAGCTAGTTCACCTGCCAAAATAACTTTGTTTCTCAAAAGTATGTGAACATATATTAGATGCATATATATTACATAACCATCTTCTTGGAAGAAGATGGTTCTTTGTATGTTCGGATGTTAGAAAATGTGTTCTATTTGTTGTTTTTGTTCATCATGCTTGGTCACATTGATACGATGATAAAGGGAACCTAAAATTTAGAAATATTGGTCCCTTGTCAAGCTTCTCATGTTCTGCCACTGAACTTCTGTTTATTTTAGGTGTTAAGTTATTAGATTTTTAAAAGTCTTAATGGTTAGAATTTGTGTCCATAATGTATAGGAGGCCTTACATGTTACCTTTTGGGGAGGGATAGTAGTATAGAGAAGACACAAACTCGAGACATCAAGTTTTAATACAATGTGAAGTTGCCAACTTTACTAAAAGCCTAAGCTGTTTGAGTTTGGGCCCATAATGCATGCTGGACTTACACATGGAAACCAACAGTTAGGTTGCCATTAGGAAAATAAGCTTGGTATGTGTCTGAATCATATGAGTTCTTATACTAAGATTGTGTGGGTGTCAATTATACAAACTGAGATCATCCTGAGCCAATTTGACAAGATGGCGGTAAATGTGGTAGGTATATTTTGTGGTACTTTCTTATTTTAATTCCTAAGCCGACTTTTAATATTTTTGTTTCTTATTAGGGAATTATTGGATCATCTCTACATGCTTCAACATCTTCATGCACACTAGAAAGTGTTTCGCGGGTTGACTTACCTCACCTTTCGTCTTTACGCCTATAAGATTATTCATATTCAAATTTCAAAGTTCTTGCTTATTCTAACTGCAAATATTTAATTTGGATTATGAATTATCAAAATACTACTAGTCAATTTCCGTTCATAATCTTTTCATGATTTTAAAATTTGAATTGCTTAATATTTTGCTGCCCAATAAAATGAGTTTTGAAAAAATATATAAAATTAATTTATTAAGTTTAAATCTATTTTTTATTTTCCTTCCACTTTTCCTTCTATATTTTCTTCCTTAGTAATTTCTTAATCAAAACGGAGCACAAGGCTTTGTTTGGAACCCAAAATACTAAGGAAAGGAAAATGTTAAGGAAAATTATTTTTCTACAAGCCATTCCACTACGAAAATATAAAAGAAAATCAAATATAATCAAAATTCCTCAAAATTTTACATTTTTTTAAATTTCTTAGTCCTTATATAATAGAGATAAACAGATAAAATAAGTTTGAATAAACATATAAAACTACTCTATTAAGTGTAAAACTCTATTTTTTAGCTCCAAATTCTCATTCTTCCAATTTTTCCTCTTTTATTTTTCCTCTCTGTTTTCTTTTTTTAGTACTTTCCGGTTCCAAACGGAGCCTAAACGAATACTTACTCAAAAATAAAACAATCAAAGCAAACACCAAGGATTAACTTAACAACTTTCAGTTTTGTGAATGCAAAAGTCATAGATGTGAAAGGGTGTAGCTACTTAAACATCATCTTCTATTTTATTTTTATTTTTTAGAAATAGAGAAGAAAAAAGTGATTATTATCTATTAAAACATAGCTTACAAGCACTAACACCCAGAAAAAGTTTTGAAATTTCACAATGATTGGCCATGTTAATAAAATGAGTTTTGTCCTAAAATAATACTTTTAAAATAAATAAAAAAATTTACCGATCTAATACAAGTTTGAAAAAAATGCCCAAAGATTCTTCACACCTAAACCCCATTCCTATTATCCAAAAAGATAGTTGTCCACTTAACTAAGTGCGGCTTACAATCTATAGAACCACCTCTAAAGGCATCTTCCTCGATCGAGCCTTAACCTGACCTTCCTTGGCATGTAAAGAGCAAACATAAAATAAAGAGGCAAACTCGACAACATGCTTCCAATTAACGTGATTCTCCCACCCTTAACCTCCCACAACTACCTTCTCAATCAATTCGTTGAAACCTTCCATTATAATCACAAATAAATAAGGTGATAGAAAGCCACCTTGACTTAGCCCCCAAGAGCTCCTAAAGAAACCAATAAGGATTCCATTAATCAATAAAAATAAAAATAAAATAAAATAAAATAAAATAAACAACAACTCACAGTGGAAATGCACCACTTTTTCCACCCTACCCACTTTTCCCCAAAGCCCATATTTTCCAACGTCGAGCATAGAAAGGACCAGCCCACATGATCATAGACCTTTTTGATGTCAAACTTGCAAAGAATCGCTCTCTTGTTGCTTCTCAATATCTAATCAATAACTTAATTAAACCTTGGGGACCGTGTTAGCCAACACTCTTTAAAGTCTATTAGTTAAACCTTTTGCCAACCATTTGTACAACCCTCCCACCAAGTTTATCGATCTAAAATTTTTGGAATCCTTCACTCCCCCTTTCTTGGGATTTAGCTCTCAATTCCACCATAAAACACAAGATGAACCTCCTTGCTCCATTTACATGTCTTTTCAACCGATATTTTCTTCCTTCCTCCTCCCAACTTTTAAACACCTTACTTGTCTACAACACCCACGCCTTAAACCAAACCACTCAAGACTTCTACCCACACAACAAATCATTTCTTTCCAAAATCACTCTTACTTTGCCTCCAACTTCTTCCACCAAGATTGCAATGAATCTAACTCCAATAACTAACTGCCATTATCGTCCCTCATCTCACCTCGTGTCCTCTTTGTTGCCTGCTGAATGTATATCATACTAATAGCAATAGGTACGCCAAACGCCCACTTACCCAAATTCTTGTACTAATAAGTTCGATAGGTTTTTTCACATAAATTGAAGTTCTCACTTTTTTTTTGCTAGACAAAAAGCAAGCTTCATTAAAAAATCCGAAAAGGCAAACCTGAAGTCTACAGGGAGTAAACAAGGGAAGGCCGTAGGCCTATACAAAAAAAGAAGAAGAGGATTTAGCAAAAAAAACTGCCCCACAAACTGCTTAGCTACTAGAAAGATTGGAGTTCTTACATGACATTGGTGTCATAACAAATCGGGAAGGCCAAAAGATTGAAAAGTAGAAAGATGAGAAAAGGATTGGATGTATGTGTATTTTTCATATCATAAGTTCGATATCAAATATAGTTTATTTTGTTGAGATATGAATTCAAAGTTCTTTTGGAACACCCAAAAATAATACTAAGATCAATGCATACATATTTAATATTGTCACAAGTCCTCCATTGAAATAAAACTGGGGAGAAGAAAAATACTCTATATTTTGATGCTCAAATTTTGTTTTGTAAATCATAATTGCGCATGAGCATTTCTTCTTCTACTCACATATCAACACATGAAATTTCAGAAAGAAGCATTCAAATTACTAGAGTTGAACAAGAAATGATAACATATCATCGTTATATTTTTATTTAGTGATAAATTATATTTCAAAACACAAATATATTTGCAATGTCAGTTCACACTCAATATTCCTTCCTTTTTGATTTCAATGATTATCAAGGAGGACCCAGATAATGACCTCATTGACAGATCATCATAAACAAGAAATAGCATGCCAAGTATAGAAATGGCTAACATTATTGTTAAGTAAATAAATTAATATTAACTGTGTAATCGCCTTTTATATAGTAAGTAAAACCCCAAGCAATTTACACTTAGAATTTCAAAACTTTACTATCTTAGTTTATGCAAGACACACCACAAGGGGCGTGCCTAAGTGAAGTGAAATGTGACTTTGGATGCACATCAATGTTACAAATATTTTTTTATGGATAAACAGAGAATATATATTCGTCAAAAAGAAACTACGAAGACACCCCTATAGAAAGTATACAAAGGGGGACCAAAAGCCTATACAAAAAAGGCTCGAAACAAAAACAAAACCACCCACCAAACGAATTAGAGAATACGTAAAATCAATGTTACAAATATGATTGTATTAATAAAAGTTTAAGATCTGAATATTTAAAATAAAAAATTCAATAAAAAGTAATAAATTATATAAATCTCTACACATAAATTTCAAGAATAAAAGTGTTAGTAAAAATAAAATTATAGTCTACAAGGCACTTCTCCAATAAGGCACATGTTCGAAGATAAGGCGCTATAACTAGGAGTGATTGTGGATTTGAACCTCAACACCTCTTTACACCTTTAAAACTATGATTTGAATCCATGTCAAGAAATTTATTTGAGTATTTTGGTTATCTTGATCAATGTTTCTTCAAAGTTATTCCAACGATAATTTATATCTTGAGACATTTTAGAAAGGACATAAATAATTAAACTGAACTAATTCAAGTTTATAATTCATGTGACATCGATCTATAAGCATCCATAAGGCGGTCGTTTTGCTTCTCCAAATGTCTACACAAAGAAAAAGAAAAGGGAAATTAACTATATATTAACACTAATACTACTAATGATAATTACAATAATAATAATAATAATCAAATAAGAACAAAAGAAAATGACGAGCTTTACTCTAATATTTCCGATGTGTACTTTCTGTGGGTCCATCCTGCTCAAAGGATTCCGTCTACTCGAACCGTGATGCTCAGTTAAACGAACAAACAAGTGTCTAAATTGAATGCCTCGCACGCATTGTGAATTTCCTTCTTATCAAACACAACTTAAGAAACAATTTTGCACATACAATTTATCACATGGCTCACAACATAAATCCAAAGACTTTAACAAAAACACGATAAGTTGTAATTCAAAATGTATATTATGAATTCACCCATCTTTTGCAAAATAATTTATTTTCTTTTCAGCATGATGTATGGTATGGGCGTAACCTCTCCCAACAGACTTGCAAAGTTCTCCAGGATTTCAGTAAATAAACGGATGGTAAGGTGGTTGATTTCTAGTTTTACTAGGGGTCTTGTGGTGGTGGATTCTGAAATTGGCAATGTTAGTTTCCAGTTTCAGGATGTTTTTTCTTTCCCACTGTGGGGGTCAACATATACCACATATATGCTATTATTGAGACCTGCAGTCTGTTTCAAGATGCTTCGCTGGATTGACTTATATAATCCTAACAGCCACTAATCCCCTACACAAAATGCAAGTCTGATTCAGAAAGCTATTGACAGTGGCTTGCAGCCAAACAAAGACTTCAAACACAGAAAATCCTTGAGTTTTGTGCCATTAAAGAGACATAACTAGACAAACTGAGACATACTAAAACATATCACCTACAATCTCTGTAACAAACTTCCGAGTGGCAACAGTTACAAGTCTAATTCTTCCAAAGTAAAGGAGAAAGTCTGCACATTCTATTAGGATAAAAATTCAGAAAGCTTCTCACTGGATTTCAAGAAATAATGTAACGAACTTTCAAAAATAGTAGACTGCAAGGAAAAACATATAGAAAGAAAGAGCTGAGTTCCAGCTCAGCAAAATAAATTTACATAAATCCAGAATATATACCTAAAGTAAATTATATAAGTGAAAAATAGGGAAGACCAAAGTGTCCCAACTCCCCCAATCTCCTTTTATAAGTACACATAACTTGTGTGATATGTTTACAGGACCAAGAACAAATGTTGAACCCTTAGTAAAAGTTGCAACTCAGCATTAGTGGGATCTCACAAAACTTCAGCAAGTAAAGGAAAAAAATATCTATTTAGGAAAGCTAATGTTATGCAATTTTATAATTCTACCCAGATTATGAAATTTAGAGTTAGTTTCATTCACCTCCCTGAGGTTTTGGCTAAAAACATCTGGGCCTCATTGGTCTGAAAATTATATGACTCAAATCATCATTGTCAAAAATCTTACACTGCAAAATTCTAATTAACATTTTAATGTTTTCTCTATTCTAGACTAAATCTTTTTTTTATACAAGAAAATATTCCTAAGACTGTTAATTTAATCCGAAATAGCAATAGTTCTAAGGTTGCTCTCAAAGAGAAACCCTGTAGTTGGAAACTTCCAATAGCAATCAGGATGAAATTTGACTCTATATCCTTTTGATATGTCTAATCCTCTATTTCCTTTCCAATAACATGAAGAAAAATAGAAGAAAACCACATTTTGATTACTAAATTACCTCCTCCACTTACTTTGCTGCCAAAGATCCAAAACAAACAAGTAAATAATAACTCAGATCAACAAGAGAGGGAAAAGCTTATAATTTGATAAATGAGAAACACCGTCCAGTGTTTTCTTTTTTTTTTGGAATTTGGTTTTGTTGAAAAACAGAAGCAGAAGCAGGTTCTTATCCTGCTTGAAACAAATGGCAATGGGCAATGGGCAACGGTCATGAATTTTGAGTTGAGCTCTGTAGTTAATGGTTTCTGGCTGAGATTCCGAGTCAACTTTGGTCTTTAGAGAAGAAAAAAAGCCGATTCAGTATATTCTTACTCCATTTCTACCCCATTACAAACTAAAAATCAACAAAAATCAATCCTTTCTAAGAGAAATCTGAGATTCCTCAAAATAACTAAAATCAAAACTTTTCTACTTTCTTACCGAGATGAACCAGATTTCTGAATCAAAACTTAATCCTTGCTGATGCCGCGATGTGAGTGCACCAATAGACGATAGAGAAGATGAAGGGAGAAGGGTTGTGGAAAATTTTATTAATTTCCTGAATCAAAACTTTTTCACTTTCTTACCAGATTTCTAATCCTTGCCGATGCCGCGATAGTGAGTGGACTTCCTAGGATTTCTGATCCTATACTTTCTGGGAGACCGGCGGCGGCGGAACGATCCGTGGAGTAGTGCGGTGATTAGACGATAGAGAAGATGAAGGGAGGCGAGGAAAAGGAAGATAAGGGAATGAAGCGTTGTGAAAGTTCTATTAATTTCCTGAACTTAGGAATATTTATTAAAATGAGGAAGTTAGTGTCTATTTCATTAATATATTTTAATATTTAATATAATATTGATATTTTTATATTCATGATATTAAAATTTGGATGAAAGTTAAAATAATAAATTATTGATTAAATTAATTTAAAGATGAATTCGAAGATAAAACTACATTACTTTTTAAATTAACATCTAATGTATCATAAATTATTTTAATAATTATATTTCTTGTTATATATTACTTTCAAGTAAATAAAAATTAATTAGTTTGATAATCCATGTATTTGTAATAAGTATATTATAATTTTGTACTTTAATTAATATTTTATAATTATTATTTAATAGTATTAAATATAAAATAAATTTTATTTATTAATTTATAACTTATTTAATTACATTTATTCTAATAATTTATAATTTTTAAGTTCTCTGCTTTTAATTTACATACTGATCAACACTAAATGAATACATCGAGATCGATACATCTAGACCAATCTACGACGATAATTTAAATTTGAACCTGTATTTGTAAGTATAAAATAAAAACTGTCGATAACAACAAGACTAAACGGAAGGGGCTGAGAGAGATGACAGTCACAACATGAGCTAATATGAGAGAGAGAGAGAGAGAGAGAGAGATATTCAAGCATTTTTAGGTTTTAACAAAAGCAAATAATTTTTCTTTTTTGTCCGATCATGAGGTATATTGAACGGGTTTATGCACATTCAAAATGTGTTTTTAACCCATATTACACTCAAACTAATCCACATAAGGGACTACAAGGGCGATAAAAGTTTATCACATAACACAACTTCATTTCCATTATTTGAAGTTGAGACCACTTATTAAGATAGAATAGACTTCAACAATTTCACTAGATGTAGGATGTTAATATTTTATGGCTTTTGGACTCTGTCATGGAATATGGATTATTCATTATAATTATTAAATGTTTTTATTAACAGTTCCCGCGCTTTATAAAAACGTATGACTGGGCCGCCTTTTTTCCATAATCAAATCTCACACCGATTCCATTGTCTATCATTCATTTAATCACATGCGTCTCACTCCAAGCACAACTCATTTCACACACCAATAGTCACAGTTGTATGAAGATAAAAAAGGTGTAAAGGTAATGAAACCAATTATTTATTCTATAATTTATTTTCATGATTTATATTTCAACAATAATGGATTAGATTAATTTATTAATTATGGAATAAACATAATCATATTACAATTTTAATTATATAATTATACATATTAATTATAAACTATTTATGAGAGATTATTTTTAATATTAACTAATAAAGACTCTCATGATTTAATATACTTATTTGTTCAATAAAGTTTGTATCATGTAATATGTTTATTAAGTCTTTTGATTTGTTAATCAACTATTTTTGACTTAATAAATGCTCTGATCCCACAAAATAATTTAGCAATATATATTAGAACTACTTAATTGGACAATGAAGCTCTCGAATTTGTTTTTCTATATTTTATATGTTTTATTCATTTTTATTACCCATTTTGAAAACATGAGAATTGATAATATTTGATTTTTCAAACCATGGCAATCATTATCTACGGGAACAAAAAAAGGATGTTTTTTTTATTTGTTAATTCCATAATCGTGAAATCCGATTCAAGAGAGACAAAAAAAAGGGATGTCTTTTTTATTTGTTTATTTTATTGACTTGCAATTCCCGTAAGATAGTCCTGGCTGGAGTTAAAGTGGGGGGTCAATGTCATTGCTTAGGAAAAAAGTTCACTTTATTCCTGGACAGTGCTTTGAAAAGGCATTTACCCAAAATCAAATCTCAATGACATATCACAATATGAAAGAAATCAAATAACATAATTTTATATTAAATTTAAACCTATGCAAAGTTATTTTTTTCTGTGTTTTAGATGCTAATGATTACTGATAGTGATATATATAATCGTTATAATTTTTTAATTTTAAGTAAATCAGGATGACTTCTTTCATAGGGGGCTTAAGAGGCAAATAATATCATTGGTTTAGATGTAATTTGTCCATACACATCAACCATGCTCACATTAACAATTACAAGACATATCAATTTGATCATAATTTTTGTCTTCATATAAGCATTATGTGTATGTGATGATTACTTGAATTTTTTTATATGTCAAACATTATATTTTATCAAAGTGTTATGGTTCTTTCATTTTTTTTTAATTATTGAGAAATTAAATATGGTATCAAAGCATGACAAAAGATCATGGATTCCAGACACTTTCTTGCAATTTAAATATTTACTCCTCATTTGTATACTTAAAGCATATAAAGGACTTCCTTCAAAAACAATTAAAAGTAATCAAAATAAAATTAGTATATGTGGATTCTTTTTCACACTTAGAACAAAAAAAAAAAATAATCATTTTTGATAACAAATATATATGCATGCTCGCTTTCATGTTTTTGAAAACTGTTCTCGACAACGGTTTCAAAACTTCGGTAACACCATTTTCGTGCAGTTATTTGAAAGCTCTTCTTGTTTTCTAAATTATTATTTTTTTTGTGTTTTGTAAGAAGAACACCAAAACTAGAAATCAACATGTTCTCCTTGTTTTTCTTCTTAAAATAATTTTGGATTTCAATCATGGAATTCTTGGCTTTTATTGAATCAAGTGAATTACATGTATTTCAATAATTTATAATTTTAAGCTCTCGGGTTCATTTTAATTACTTATCGACGATACTGTCGGCTACATCAAGATCGATATCGCCTTAAAGATCCCCAAGTCGACACCAAATACTACGACTTTGAATCACGTTTGTAAGAGAGTAAAAAATCAAACACGATAATGTATGTCAGACAAATAAGAGAGAGAGGAGGTGATGGTCACAACATTAGCCTAATACGGTATTTAGTATATTCAAGCATTTTTAGGTTTCAACAAAAGCAAATAATTTCTTTTTTATCGGATCGTGAGGTGTGCTGAGCAGGTTTGTACACACACAAAATATGCTTTTAAGCCATACTACACTCAGACTAATCTCCGGGAGGGACCACAAGGACGATAAAGGTCTACCACATAACACAACTGTATTTTCACTATTCGAACTCGAGACACGGCTAAACTATAAGCACTCCCAAATAATCTCACTTAGATGTAGGATGTTAATATTTTATGGATTATTCATTATTATAATTATTAAAACAAATATAAGGGGACCACAAATTCTCATGGGCCATGGCTTATAAAAAAAATGAGGATGGGGCTACCTTTTCCAAGAATCAAATCTCAATAATCAATTCCATTGTATGGCTTATAATTCCACTTCTTATTCATTTGTGGTATGGTTCTCATTATATATATATATATATATATATATGGTATATATATATATATATATATATATATATATATATATATATCTCTTACTCTAACATTATGCACAGATTTTCATTTACTAGTGGTTTATTTGTAATAGTTTTTGTTTATGTCCATTTGGGTGTATTCTCTGATGACCATGTTTAATCTAATATATTTTTGATGAGCTTAAAAGTCATCTATTTTCAGTCCATTTTTCCGACACTTACATAAAAGACTTATTTATATACAGAACTGAATAAACTTCACCAAATTTCAAAGAGAACTAGTTAAAGGTAAATTGCAAGAAAAAGGAGCAGAATGTGGCGTGTTTTAACTCGATATAACGGGATGTAGCTGTGTGGCAAACAAGAACGACGCATAAGGATGAAAGGACCAAATGTTGCTAAGCTTCGACAAAGAATCAAATGCGATTCAGTTACATCGTTGAAACTCCAAATAAGAAATGAATCTTAATTGAAACAAAATGAGCTGAGGAAAGAAACCAAAGTTAAACAACCGTGAATCAAGAAGAAGAAGAAACAATGTCGCTGCCATCTGATGCTACGCGACATCAACAATACAAATGTATGCCGCTGAATATCATTTCAGAAGGAGAAAGTTGTCGACAACAATTGGTACTAAATGGAGTCACAACACCAGACTAATGGAAGTCGCGATAACACTGCACTGTCGCGACATCAACCGGCATTAGCGGGACCGGTCGCGACACAAAGAGTCGTCAGCGGCTATGAGTTTCAATGAGAAGAGGTCGCTGATAAGACTGCTTCGCCGACACCATTTTCACTTAAGATGTCGCAACCACATGTAGGCTCCTCGCAACAAGGATCGCGGAATAACAGAGGTCAGCGACAAGAGCTCGATGTCGCGACAAGACGTTTACTTCAGCCGGCGAACAAAGTCCAAAAGAAATGCATCGAAATTAGCCCAACCGAACCCCATAACACGGTCGCTTACCAAAGAAACACAAAATTTCGCGACTGAAAGAGAGATCTCGGTTCAGCCAAGGCCCCGTATTTTTATTGTTCTTTTCTTTTCTTTCTTTTATTTTCGCTTTCCATTTTATTTTAGATTAGATTATTTGTATTTCTCTAATTTGGATTCTAACGTACAGAAGGATTTAGTCGAACGCAGGTTTATATTTCTAGAATTACTATCTCGGTTGTTTGAATTCCAGATAAATTTTGATTTCGAACACCTGCCTGATGGCAAGGGTTTTCTTGATCGCCAGTTACCGTATGGTATAATCGCACTTAGAAACCTACCTATCGAATTGACGCCATTAAATTATCTTTCCCGCAAAGATTTATTCATTATGGTCAACTCGTATATTGTAAATCACTTACCGGTTTTGCTTGTTTCTTGGAATTGATCCCAATGTCGGCCACCCATAACGGTAATGCTTTTTACCGATTTCCGAGCCTCCGAGTGACACGCAGGCGCATTCCCGAGTAGTGAACAATTTCTGGAAGGTATTCAACCTGATGGATCTTACTGTGTTATGATACTTAAATCATCATATCCTCTTCTCAATTCTGTAACCAAGAATGAGTTGAGTGAGTTATTAATTTAAGTATGCGTAGAGTTTACCAATTCAATAGTGAATTCGATCCCGCGTGTTAGCAAAGGATCTAATCAAGGAAAGAGGTCGCTCTAATTTTGAGGATGAGGAACAAGACAAAGGCAAACCTCTGCAATGACTATATTTAAGGAGCTCAGGTTTGCAAATTCATGCTATGGGTATGAAGTATCAGAAAGAAAATACCTGCATCAAGGCTACTAGATTTAAAGTATTATCTCACCCTCCGTGTTCGAGAGAAACAAGTAAGGTGCGAAGTGATGAACTGCGGTGGTTCGGGAGAGATCTAGTCACACTATATTAACTGGACTAGTTTTAAATCGTGAGTTCGTGAAGCAAAAGTTACGCACAGATCGTAGAATTGATTCTTCAATAGCCGATTATTCAATGTTTCTTTAGAAATAATCGCTCAATCTAAATTTGCTATTTTAATATTTCAACATTCAATTCATTTGTTATTCATTCATTTTCTTTACATCATTCTTTCGTGCTTTCAAAGCAAAACCTATCGTGACATCGCCCAAATAAGATGGAGCTTAAGTAGTCGGGTACTTGATTGAAAAAATCTCGAGATCTCTCAGTGGGATCGAGACCGACTTAAATCCAATTTACTACTTGTTCGACCGCGGCACTTGCAAAGATAACGGGATCAAACCACAAAGAAAATGGTTTACTTCTTATGAAATATCTTAATCACCATAGCTAAAGAAACCCACACTCGGAAGCTTAATGGTTTTATTAATGAGGACTAGATATAATAATCCTTGGGTAATAAGTCATAAATTTGAATAGAAGGTTTTGATCCATGTCACTAATTGATGTCGTCAACAGTTTTATGGACCGCTTGCCGGGATTAGATAATACCCTTAGGTGATAACGTCATAAATTTGTATACATCATAATGGTCCAAATAACAAGTTTTACGGCGCTCGTCGTCGGATCAAAGAATTTAGTAGATCAATATTCGATGAAAGAAGGAAATGCTAATTGACATTTAAAAGAAAAAAGAACAAAAATAGTTTTCAAAGCAAAGGGTTATTTTAGCCACTCAACTTCTTTAACAAGCCATATTGAAACATTTGTCAGTCTCGACTAATCCTATTAATGTAAGTGTGTTTTGATTTGTGAAAACTTTAATGCATAGGAAATGTAACACCGATCCGATTCCAGCGTATACCGAACTAGGAAAGAACACTGTGGTTTCGAGAAAGGCGAAAGGTCGAAAACTCACGGCGCGTATGAAAGGCCGTACTGCATCAAGGACAACTAATGCCAGCCTTAAGGCCTCCAATCACCGATACAATGGAGGACTTCGAGACCAATTATTCAGATGAATACTCGCAATCGTGATAAATTCTTACAAGCCATGCCATTAATTTAACCAAGCTATGACTGGACACAATGGTTCGAAGAATACGCTTACCGGGTCATCCTACGTATGACCAATGAGCATCCGAAGGTTTCCTCGTAATGGCAAACACGGTGGAAGTTGAATGGGGTGAGACTTCAGAGGTCATAAAATCTGCATTTATTCCCATTTTCTCTGGAGATACAAAGCAGCCATGGTGGCGAATCTCTACCATATGGGCTCATGATACTGGGAGGAGCTTGTGGCTAAGCCTCATCGTAGATTCTTTCCACCTTCACTCACCTCCGAGAGAAGGAGGGAGATAATTGTGTTCAAAGAAGAAGAAGATGAAAGCTCACGTAGCTCGGGAAAGATTCAAAGGTCATTAAAAAAGGTGTCCAATGTAATGATAGACTTGAAGACCTAGATGGACATATATCATGCCTCAATGATACATCTAAAGGCATTATTGATGCTTTCATGCCAGGGAGCATTCAAACGTAGTGCGCCGGTGAGGTAAGAGATCTGGACGAGATCCGCTAATGCAATATGAAAGCTCGGCCGTAGTTTTCAAGAGTAATCGCGCAGGAAGAGGAGTCATGGAGCTGAGCAAGATGATGTACCATGGAGGCAAAGCTAGATGCCATCATGCATATAGAATGACAAGCAAGAGAGGAAGATGCACACTGCCTGCGAACAGAGCAATGAGAGGGAACTATCGAGAGGAAGTGGCCGAGGTACCCACTCAAGAACTGCTTTTACGATGTCGAGGAGGTTATATCAGAGAGCTAAGAAGCATTACTTCAACCAAATCCTAACCCAAGACACTATCATATCCAAGACTGAGGAACCATGAAAATTTTTCATATGGTGAAATCTTTCAAGGCCAAAGGTACTCGAACAAGATCCTCAAAGAAGGATATCACAGCCCACCAAGGTTCCAACAGCTGAAGAAGGGCGAGGAAGGTAAATGAATATCGTGGTCGTGAGGAGAGCTCACCATTTGAAGATCAATTGTCGCACCATGGGGGACAACAAGAAGCCAGAACCTCCATGAACAAAGTTCATAGACCGGGGCCTCAAATGCCAATTCTCAAATTTTTCGAAGACCACTAATGCTTATCTTAAGAACCTCGGGAGGACACGTATAGTAAGTAACCGGCCCTAAACCCGCAAAATAAGATGAAAGATGCTTTCCCAAGGACACGGCGAAGAATCCAAAGACTCCGCATGGTCGTGGCAAAATGTAAGTGGAAAGACTCGGGAGAAGAAGATTAAAAGATGAAAGCAACCAGGAGAAGAAGGCCCGTAAACGCTGAAACACCGGGAAGCGAAAGAAAGAAGGAACAATTGCCGCAGGCTAGCCGCAAGAAGAAGACCCGTAACAATCATCATAGCCCCATTTCCAAGGCAGGTCAGCAGAATCAAAATAGAGGAACAAATAAGTAAGGTTCTTAGCACCTTCGTAGGTCAGAATCAACATGCCTTTCACATAAGTGGTTACCGACGCCACTTTACGCAAAAATTTTCGAGCATACTAAGCAAAAGAGGAAGATCACAAGAAGGAATCGTGAATTTGACTCCGCAATCTCTGCGCCATTGTGATCAAGAGAGGCTACCGTAAAAGATGAAGGATCCGTGGAGCTTTACCATTCCCCAATTCATCGAGAGTTTGAGTTCCGTAAAGCTCTCAGGACTCAAAGCGCATAAATTTAATGCCTTATTTTGTCGTCAAGAAGTTAAGTTCGGGGGAGATTAATTCCCACCACTGGCCACCTCCAAATGGCAGATAGGAACCTCGGTAAACCCGAAGGAACTATAGAAGATGTACTGGCCAAGGTGGAAAATTATTTTTCCAAAATTTAACTTCATCATACCGATATGGAGGAAGATTCATGTCCTCTCATACTGGGAAGGCCATTCTTAGCAACTAGAGCAGCTCTAATCGATATGCAGAAGGGAATTCTCACGCTCAGAGTTGGAGAAGAGACAACTGACTTCAATTTAATCAGAAGTTTGAAGAATTTAGATATAGAAAGGGATGATATCAAGTCAGTAGAAGATGTATATGCTAACAATCTCATTTTTACTATGATTGTAATGACTCAACTTTCAATCAATGAAAAGAGATGAATTTCCGCATCCTCGAAGGTTTTGATTCATTTTCAGACATCAATTTATATTCAATCGAAAAGGTGATGAGTCTCAACAAAATGGATAAAACAAAGAGACAAAAATGAAGAAAAGGAATTTCATCAAGAAACCAAGTGAAGAAGGGCTAGGTTTAAAAAGAGTTGCTAAGTCATTTAAAGTATGCTTACCCGAGTCGCTAAAGAACAAAACCAAGAATAATTTCACGTGACTTGCTGATCGGTGGTTCAAAGTTTGCCGGAAATTTTAAGGAAGCATAAAGAGTCTATAGCATGGTCTATCAAGATTTAAAAGGTAATACCATCAATATGCATTTACAAAATACTTCTGTAAGAGAGTGCATCAACTGGCTGAACATCAAAGGAGATTGAATCCAAATAAGGAAGGAGGTAGTCAGAAGGAGGTGCTCAAATGGTTAAATGTCAGGTTTTATATATGCAATTTCAGATAAAGCCCTCGGGTTACTGGCCCATGTAGTTCCAAAGAAAGCGTGGATTTACTCAGAACTGCGAATGACAGAATGAATTGATTCCAACAAGAATGCTGGGATGTGATGGAGAATATGCATTGACATGTGAAGTCAACAAGAACCAGAAAGATCATTTTCCCCTTACCTCATTGATCGACGCTAGACAAGCTGCCAGACATCATCATTTTGCTTTCTGAAGGACATTCAGTTACAAACTGTATTTGTAATCGCACCCGAGACCAAGAAAAGCACTACATTTACATGCCCCCCGCGACTTTCAGCTGTATGCCATTCGCTATGCAATGCCCCCGCTACTTTCCGTAGAGATGTATGATGTCAATGTTCTCGGGATTTCGTCGAGGAAGCCATTGAGATTTTTGGCTGATGACTTCACAGTTGTAATGGGTCCGCTTTTGAACAATGTCCGAGCAACTCCGAAACAAGATTTCAAAGATGCAAGGACAAACAAATAGCATTGAATTGGGAAAATGCTATCACGTGACAAAAGCGTATCGTTTCGGTCATGTACCGCCATGTGGTTAGAAGGGACCAATCCAAGATTTCCATTATCAAAACCTTAGCACCTCCCACAAACGTGAAAGGTATAAGGAGTTTCTCAGACATACCGGATTTATAGGAGATTCATCAAAGATTTTCAAGGATAGCCGCACCACTATGCAGACATCGGAGAAAGACACAAAGTTTAATTTTGATGATTCGCAAAGTCGCTTTGAAGAAATCAAGACTGACGTTCAAGCACCTATCATGGTCGCACCAGAATGGGATCAGGGATTCGAAGTAATGTGTGATGCCAGTGACTTCGCAATGGGGGCTGTATTGGGGCAAAGAAAGGAGAAAAATATTCGTGAGCCGATATACTATGCTAGCAGAACCTTCCAACGGCTAATAAGAAAACTATTCCACAACTCGAAGGGCGAGATGCTAGGCCATAGTGTTTGCTTGCGAAATTCAGGCCATACACTGGGATCCCATGTTATAGTTCTACTGCACTACGCAGCTCATCAAATATCTTATGTCAAAAAAAGGAAGCTAAGCTAAGACTGACAATTTGGGTGCTACTTATCAGTAAGAGCTCGACCGAGACAAGGATAAAAAGGATGTGACAATGTGATAGCTGATCACTTGTCAAGAATAGAAAGAAATCAAGCATAAGAGGAGGAGATAAGACTAAGAGAGAATTTCCCAGATGAGCAACTATTTCAATTGTCATTCCAAATGCCATGTATGCTGATATTGTGAATTACGAAGCCAAGGGAGTGGGCTTCCTTCGTAATTCCCAACAATAGAAAAGAAAGCCTGTGATCGACAAAGAAAAAGTATTATATCCTCGACTTAATCTAATTTTCATTTAAGAGGGGTGCTGATATGATTATAAGAAGATGTGTGCGAGGGTGAACGGTAGCGTAATTATGAATGAATGCCATGCATCACCATACGGGGGTATTTTTCTGTAGAAAGAATAGCTCAAAAGATACTTAATCGGGATTTTACACAACAATTTTCGTGGATCAGACCGAATGGGTCAAATTATGTGATAGATGCCAAAAGATTGGAAATATCAGTAAAGAAATGAAATGTCTCCTACGAGGCATATCGGGTGGTGCAAATTACGTACGTGGCGTATTTTATTTAATTTTTCCACAATCATTCGTAAACACGATATACCGCTGCCAAAGGATTATGTTTCTAAACGG
The DNA here is from genome assembly GCA_016808115.1 of Tetrastigma voinierianum. Taxonomy (NCBI): domain Eukaryota; kingdom Viridiplantae; phylum Streptophyta; class Magnoliopsida; order Vitales; family Vitaceae; genus Tetrastigma; species Tetrastigma voinierianum. The sequence goes on along the minus strand of JAEQBH010004845.1, from coordinate 50,337 downwards.
GTGGAAGCCATAGTCACGCAAGAAATGATGTTAATACAAATTTGTGAGCTTCCCAAAAGAACATATCAGCGCATTTGGAACACCCGTAACTACCATCGCGATTTGGGAAGCCACTTGGCAAACAAAATTTTCAAAGCTCATGAGCGATATGGATCAAATATAATGAGCCTAGCTTATCATCCCCACTAATGGGCAGTTAAATTTCCAATAGGAGATTAAAAGTGATCCCGAAAGATCGTAAGTTCAAGCAGAAGGACGGGTCTTCCAAACTCACGATGCACTTTCGCTCACAGATCGTATTCAAAACTCCCATCGATGTCCCTACATAGATTGGTATTTAAGAAGCCATGTCACTTCCTTTCAATTAGAATACAAGGCTATGCGGGCCATCAAAGTCACTCGATTTCAAAATGGCAAAGGAAGAGAGGATTGTTTAACTAAATGAACTGAAGAATCGAGAACAAGCCTATGATAATGCTAAGATCTACAAAGATAAGACAAAGAAATGGCATGACTACAAGACTTTAGGAAAGAACATATAAGAAATAGTTATTGTTTTCTTTTTTAACCCCGCGTGTAGGACAAGATTGTTTCCAGGAAAATTGAAATCAAGGTGGAGCCACCATATACAAAGGGTGTCAAGCACTACGTGAGTAAGAACACTCAAGACCGATGTCAGGAGGAATTTAAAGTGAATGAACAAAGACTCGAAGCATTATCAGTGCCAGGAAGAAAGAAAAGAAGAGCTACAACTGTCTATCAGAGAAAAAGAAAATCAAAACAAAGAAGTCCAAATGGCGACTCAACCGAAAGTGTACCGATGGGAGGCAAACTCCATGTGAGACTTTAATTTGCTTACTTTGCATCGCGAATATTTCTTTTTAATTCACCTTGATTTTGTTTTCTATAGTTTTTATAGTGATTAGTTAGTAATATGGAAGTTAATTTGTTTAATTAAATCCTTCGTAAATGTCAGCAGTAACGCGTAGCAAAAAAAAAATGCAAAGGAAGGAGAGAAGGAGACAATTCCTGTGACAACTCCAAAGAATTCACAGAAGGAGCTTTTGAAAAAAAAAGGGAGCATTCTTTCCTATACAAATTCCGCGGAAAAGTGAATAGAATATATGTTCGCATTGCCGCGGTGGAATTGATTTAGTCGATAATCGAGAATTCGAGAACCTGGAGAAGAATGAAAGCTCTCTGTTCCTTAAATTTAAGGCAAATGTAGACTAGGTCGCGACAAAACACTTATGTCGCGACAAGATCAATTCCTTCAAAAGAGTTAAGTTGTCGCGACATCTTAAATGGAACACCTTAGTCGCAGCTACGAGGGATGACTTTCGGCCCTCCCAGAGCATCGGGGCCGCCGCTGACAAACAATAAGTCATTACGACAAAAGAAGGAAATTCACCGCGCTTTCTGGGCTTTACCCTAAAATAAAGACAGCGCACACAAATCTCAAACTTGCATTGAAGTCGCGACAAGCCGAATTTAGCGATAATAAATGTACCATCATCAACGATCAATTTCAACCGTTGAGAATATCCTTCATTATCATCTCCTCCCGAGCTTAATACAACTTTCATCTTCGATTCTCTCTCGATTTTCAAATCTCGAAAAACCCTTGCACTAGTAACTTTTCATACAAACCTCTCAAATTCTCTAATGGCCGAACCGTCAACCCTTATCCCGAATCTGAATGAAATCATGGAAGAGCATGCTCAACCAGAGGAGGAGGTTCATCTGGAACCTACAGAAGAGGTTCATCGGGAGGATACAAAGGAGAACATGCCTCTAACAACTGTGGTTCTACCAAACAGAAGGCAAATTAAGAAAAGAGAAAGGAGAGGGCAACAAGAATCCAGAGAAGCAAGAAGATGAGTTCGTTTTCGTATGAAGCTTATTCCGTCTGAAAAAGCACTATGCGTAGCTGGGATTCGTAGGGAAGTGACGGTCACCATCTCCCCGCTCAAAGAATTGATAGAGCAACGAGGATGGGGGAAATTTGCAAACATTATAAAACCGGGTATGCTATGAATACTGTGAATTCTACCCAATCTCATTGGAAGAAAGGATAACTCAGCTGGGCTGAGGGTCCTGGTTCCATATGGAGCGAGAACATAAATGCAATATATGGCATGGAGGGCAAAAGCATGGATCAAAATACAAAAGGTTAGCAAGTATTGCACTCAACAGAGAAGATGTTCCTGAGGTCGACCGATGAAAGTGAAATTGGGAACGTCAAGGTGAAGAAGATTATTAACCGTGAGATCCGGGATGCAGGAAGCGAAGGTGTGGTTTTACTTGGCTTCGCTTGATCTCACTAAGCATGTAAATAAAGTGAGAGAACAAGAAGCAGCTTCTCCCATGCTATAATCATGGCTACAAGGTAAATGCTGGGGCTATAATTGAGAATTCAATAATGAAGTATCATGAAGGAAACAGAAGAGGCTTGATTCCACACCCAGCAACCATCACCTGGTTATGTTTAAAGGCTGGTGTGAAAGGAAATTGGGCAGAAGAAGAAGAATGCCCCAATGCTTCACCATTAACTCTAACCGGGGTGTGCTGTGTACAAGAAACCTAAAAGAAGCGGAGTAATGGTGTAAGGTAATCCGTGGATGAAGAGGAGAATGCTGTGCAAGAAGAGGGGCAACCGGACAGATTGAAATCAAGAAAACAAATCCCGCAGACACAGCCTGTAAGGCACAATTCCCAGTTTACAGAGGATGTGGGTTAGGACACTGAGTCCCATGATTTCACCACACCCCCGTCGCCTCCACCAAAGAGATAGAGATTTTGTGAGAACTCCGAGAAAGTTTCAAAGGGGAGCCCATGAAATAATGAGATAATGGGGATGCTAATTGCTATGCGTAAGAATATGGAAGCTATAGGCGAGACATGGAGAATCCAAAGAAAGAATTTAGAGAGTGAAACATATGAGACAAGAATTAAAAAGCAAGAGATCAAGAAGGAGGAGGAACCACAGAGAAAGAGAAGAAATGCTGAAGTGCACTGATGAGAAAAGGAAAGAAATGGGAAGCACAGAAATGTCAAAAGAGAGGAGTACTGGAAAAGATTCTCGAGTATAAAGAAGAAAATTCGTAAAAAGAAATGGAAGAGAGAGATAGAGATTCATCAAGAAGTCAAACTCGCCATGAAGCATTCTACAACAAATCCGCTTGATCGAGATTCTCAACTCAAACTTATTAAAGAAAGGGATGCGTAACAAGAAGGGACAAAGGAGCATATCAAAGGATTTAAGTTCCTTTATATGTCATTGATAAAGGACTTCGAGAAGAAGATGGTGGATCGAGATAAAGTGCTAGATGATAATGATGCATATAGAAGAAAAATCTGGCTAGAAAATCTAGACTTGATCAACAACAATCTAAATTCCAAATTCTCGGGAAGTCATGACTTCAATGGAGAACAACATGAACAAACTAGAAATGAGACAACATGAACTGAATGACAAGGTGGATCTCACAAACGAATTGGTCCTGGAAGAGAAGACAGAAAAAGAGAATGCCAAAAGAAAGAAGAGAAAGGAAATGAAATTTCCAGAATTCGACCCCAGCTTTGCTACCCTTGATCCGATCCCCTGCATTTTTGCATTCTTAAACAAAAGAAAAAATGTAATCTTTCCATTGATCTATAAATCCTCCTTCATTCCCATCCTTTGTTCTCAATTTAAAATTCAGAGAATAAAACCAGAATTGCTTGATGTTTGAATTAAACCATGTGTTTACTTCTTTGCTTTGATCAAGCAAGAATAACAAGAATTTAGCTCAAGAATAAAAATAATTCGACATATCATAATACGAAGCCAGCTTGAGGTGATCGACAGGATGAAAGGATGAAGCAAAAGCACAATGCATTAAGAGCCAAATGACGTGCAATTTAATCAAGCATAAATTGTGATTTAGTTTGAATTTTGCTAATAAGTCCTGTGATAAGGGGTACTACAATCAAGGAACAAAACAATTTTTTTAGTTTGTGGTATTAACAAAGAGTCAAGGAACCTCCGTTGGAAATAACATCATCTAAATTCTCATCCACTGATTTGAGTCAAGAAAATCCTCAGGGTTAGTCACAGTTAATCAACCCAAATTCTAGAACTTGTTAGATTATTGATCAAGGCGAAATCCTAGGTGATACAACCAACAAGAAATGATGCAGGCTATCCTTGGAAAGTTTGAGCCATTCTAGCCATCCCTACTTATATGTTGATGCATATACTTTAGTTCCAGAAATTGAGCCAAAACAAGCCTTATTTTCAAAATCAGCCAATAAAGACCCCAACCCATCCTAAGGAATCAATCCTTCAAAGAACCTGTGATTACCAAAGAATTCAAGGAGCAGAGGAAGAAATAAAGTTCGAGGAGCATAAATTTTTGAGGAACTCAAAGAGAAAACATAGAAAAAGGGAATGAGAAAAAAGATCTACATCAGAAAATACAGTGGAAAAGAAAGCTCAAGGGAATAGGTTTTGTTTTGTGGCCTGACTCTCTTGAACAATTAAGTTCTTAGGGGTGTTTCAACACCTAAGACCCTAATGCCATCTAGAAAAGGAGTTACTAACCCAAAGTTCGCTAAGAGTGTTAAAAGCCTAAGAAGACAAAAACATTGCATTATTCCCGAATGGCGATAGAAAAAGAAAATTCCTCGCTTGAATTGTGAATGAGAAATGGGAAACACACACAGCTTGAATGGGGAAGAAAATCGACCGTGGGTATCCCAAACAAGAAGTCTGGGGGAGTTTATTCAAAACCACAAGAAGAAAAAGGGGCGTGAGGAGTGAAAAGGAAAAAGGAGTATTGGTAATCTTAACCTAAAAATCCCATCCATCCTACCTACTCCAAGCCCCAACATTACAAGCCCAAAAGACCCGATCGATTCGAAGGTTGTGGCTAACTTAAATTATCGGAGATCAATATGAACAACAAGCCTATGGAATTTGGAAAATCGTGAAAGATCAAAACAGTTGAACATCCTCTAAGTGGCTAATTGACTCATTAAGGAAATGAGAAAGGAAACCAACTACCTTTTTAGCAGGATCAATTGACCTTACCTGCTATTAAAACAAATTCAATTTCGTTATGTACACCTGATTGAGTATAAAACTAATCTCGATCCGAATTTGAAGTCGATCACGTAAAAGAATGCAATTTATAGTCTTTCAATTAAATTAAGGTAACCGCAAAATAGAACAGAAAATGTCCTTTCTTGTTCGAGGACAAACAAATCTTTCTTTTTCTTTGCTTGGGGATGCAAAATTTTGTGCCTGGGGGGGAGTTTGAGACTGAGCCAAAAAGTCATCTATTTTCAGTCCATTTTTCTGATTAATTTTTACATAAAAAGATTGATTTATATACAGGAATCTGGAATAAACTTCACCAAATTTATGTGCAGCAGGAAATCCAAAAGAAAGCAGAAATTGCAGTAAAAAGGAGTAGAATGTGGCAGAGCGGAACTGATATAATGGGATGAAGCAGGTGGCAGCAAGAACGACGCATAAGGATGAAAGGACTAAATGTTGCTAAGCTTCGATAGCAATCAAAATGCGTATTCAGGTTACATCAGTGAAACTCCAACAAGAATGAATCTACCTGAAAACAAAATGAGTTGGGAGGAAACTCAAAGTTAAAACAACCAAGAATTGAAAGAAGAAGAAGAAATATCGTCGCTGATTCGATGTAGTCGCGACATCAACACTACAAATGCGCGCCGCGACATCATTTTGGTATGAGAAAGCTGTCAGCGACAACAATTGTATTTCCAAATGGAGTCGCTACAACAATTGTACCAATGGGTCGCGAATAACACCGCATCACGCGACATCACCGCATGGACCGTATAGTCGCTGACGCCGCAGTCAGCCGCATACGAGTTTCAATGAGAAGAGGTCGCGATAAGATCAAGCTGTCGCGACACCATTTTCACTTAAGACATGTCGCACCAAGAGTTCTAAATAAAGGACCGCGACAAGAACGTAGGTCGCGACAAGAGCCTCGGCGTTGCAAATGCGACGCTACTAGCCATTTAAATAAAGTCCAAAAGAAATGCATCAAATTAGGGCCCAACTCGTAACCCTATAAATACGGCGTCAAGTACCAAAAGAAACGCAGCTCGCGACTGGAAGAGAGATCCGGTCGTCAAGGCTCCTTTTTTTTTATTTTCTTTCTTTCTTTTCTTTTCTTTTATTTTCGTTTCTTTCCATTTTATTTTAGATTAGATTAGTTTGTATTTCGTTTTTAATTTGATTCAACGTTAGCTATAAAGGCGATTTGTCGAATGCATTTATATTTTTAAATTACTATCTCGGTTGTTTGAATTCCTTATAAATTTTGGATTTTCAACACCAAGTTTCATTTACAAAGGGTTTTCTTGATCATCAAGCCAACGTATGGTATAATCGTAATTTAGGAAACCCAAATCTTCCATTGAATCGACGCTATCATCGAATTATCTTTCCCGCAGTGATTTTATTCATTATGGTCAGAACTTCGTATATTAAATCAACTTACTCGGGGTTTTGCTCGCTTGAATTGATCCCAATGTCAGCTCTCGCACTCCATAACGAGATTGTTTTTAGCTCCGATTTCCGTGAGACCCTTTCTGAGTGACACTGCAGAAGGCATTCCCGAGAGTAAAGCGAATACCGGAAGGTATTCAACCCGATACGTCGATCTATCGTATATGGATACTTAAATCAATACATCCTCTTCTCACTTGTAACCGAGAATGAGTTGAGGAGTTATTAATTTAAGTATGCAGAGTCTACCCCAATTCGACAGCTGAATTCGATCCCGTGTTAGCAAGGATCTAATCAAGGAAAAGAGTAAGTCGTTTCTAATTTTGAGGACGAGGAACCAAGATAAAGGCAAACCTCAGAATGACTATATTTAAGGAGCTCGGTTTGCAAATCCATGTTAAGGGTATGAAGTAATAGAAAGAAAATACCCAGAACAAGGCTACTAGATTTGTGCAGTTATCTCACCCTCTCAGGTTCGAGAAACAAGTATAAGCGATGATGAACTAAGTGGGTGGTTTGGAGAGATCTAGTCACACTATATTAACTTCTTGGAATAGTTTTAAAATCAGAAGTTCGTAAAGCAAAAGCTACAAAAGACAGACTGTAGGAATTGATTCTTCACAATAGCTGATTATTCAATGTTTCCTTTAGAAATAACTGTTCAATCTAAATTTGCTATTTTAATATTTCAACATTCAATTCATTTGTTATTCATTCATTTTTCTTTTACATCATTCTTTTCAGGCTTTCAAAGCAAAATCCTAATATCGTGATATCAGCCCAAATAGTATGGAGCTTAAGTAGTTGGGGTGAAGTTGATTGAAAAATTCTCGAGATCTCTCGCTGGATCGAGACCGACTTAAATCCAATTTACTACTTGTTCGATTCGTACCGTGAAGATAATCGGATCAAAACCCACAAAGAAATGGTTTACTCTTTATGAAATATCTTTTAATCAACACCATGGCTAAAGAAACCTTACACTCGAGTTTAATGGTTTTATTACCGAGGGACTGGGAGCACAACTCGGGTAATAAGTCATAAATTTGAATAGTGTTTTGATCCATAACAATTAATCACGTCGTTAACAAAGCTTTTACGCGCTCGTTTCGCCGGGGATTGTATAATACTCTTGTGATAACGCTATAAATTTGTATACATCATATGGTCCAGCCAACAATTTTTCCAAGGAACGAATGTCAGAGAGGTCAAGATACTATGGGATGAGTACTAACCGGTTAACTACCTCCAACACGTCCCAACCAAAGGTGAAGCCCCAAACCCGGTGTCCATCGACCAATCTGGCCAACTCCACTGAATCTATATGTCTCGTGTTACGAGACATACACATGAGTAAAATAGCCACATGAGGCCTATACATCCATACTCATAAGACCAAAATAATCAACTATATTCTTATAGTTTCCATTGTCTACAAAAAGAGTTATACATATTTACAAAATATTTACTCAAAGCCACATTTCGGCTTTCTTCTCAAAAACTAATTTCACTCGAGTGCCGCCTCCCTGATAGTCTCTCAGACTAAAGGTCCACGACGGGTGAGCAAAGCCCAAAGAGAAAGTTTTCCGCCAAGTGGCTACTCCCACCTAAAATGCATACGCACGGCATATATAAACAAGCAATCACGCTCCATACAATTATTCACTATTATATGAAATATCTATACTACGCATTTGTGACGCGACCCTCACGCCACTCCACCGAGTCCAATCGACTTCACACTCGGGATCGCCAAGTGTGACTAAAACAAGTCATCCGTACTATACCATGACTAACCACTGACAACCCTCCACTCTATTTAATGCTCTTTCCTTTACTCAGGCCATAGATTTCGGTTTACACCGTAGGACGCCGCACGCCTTTTCAACATTTTCACTAACTTACATCGCCGGGATTCATGTCTAACCGTGAATAACATTTGGGACTTTCACCTTCGTGATCACCCCAACTCGCTTCTCGCCAAACATGTAATTTCATTTTGATATTTACACACCGTGAATTTTTACCTCTGACTTCGCCCCATTTTTTCCCGAGTTTCACGACTGTCTACCAACACCTGAATAAACCTTTCCCCGCACCCACACCCGACCGACGCGATGTGACTGCAGATATGAAATGCATGATGCCAATGCATTTTCTCATGTTACATGCATGAAACGAAGCACTACATGAAACATTTCCAGAACCATGGAACATTTATAATTTATACATATAATCTACCTCCATGCAACCCATGTTAATACATCAAAGAGTACGATCAACATAACATTTCCACACACCGCATGTCATTCAAGCTAATAACACAATTAGGTCTCCAACTCGGGACCATTCAACGTAGTACCACGCTTCAGGGGCAAACTTGAACCATTTTCGTTCCAATCCTTATCATCACATCAAACAACCATGACACCTGGGAACTTTCAATTTCTAGTTCAAACTCCTAACTCCCACAAATGCAGGACTGTGTGAACCTGGCCATGAAATCCGCACCCTTTAATCCCAAAGTCGAATCCAATTTACACATCCCATGTTAAAAACCCTACCATTATAAAGCCTTTTAGTTAAAGTAAAACCAAGTAGAAAATATCCCACCTGGAAATTACGAACTCCAACTTTTGGTGTCCACACGTGATCCTACTTCGTGCACTAACTTTAGTAATTCGAACTGGCTAAACGCTGACGTCTCGAAACCGAAAATCCTCATTTTCCCTTTTCCTCCTTTATCCTTTCCTCCCTTTCTCTCACGGATTCTTTCCTTCTTTTCTCTCCTTTTGCTTTCTTCCTTTGGCCATTTTCTCACCCTTGAAACCCACCACACATCCGGCCGCATAAATTTCCTCCCCATTTCCTCTTTCCAAAAGTGTGGCTATCACTTTTCCATTTTTCTTTTCTTATTTCTTAAATCCATTTTTTTTTTTTTTGATATCATCACCACATGGCTTAATACGAGCTACGAAGTTTCTTTCCCACACACGGCACTCAAGTGGTACCTATCTATTCAAGTGGACCACATGGCCTCTGCCAAGTCACATTCCTAGTACGCCATGCGCCATCCCCTCATTCCTCGCTACGCGTCATCCGACACCCCACGCTCAAAACGTGAAATCCCGACCACCCTAATCTAACGAAATTCGACGTAGAAGCTAAATTTCATGAGACGACGAATCTGAGAAGTCCGCTTCATTATCCGAGATCTAGAAAATTCCGATTTTTAACCTAAATTATCGCTTACCCTTTATCCAAAATTCGATTTTCAAGCTACAACCAGGATATGTTAATGCCTCAAACAATGTCATTAAATTGGTCCGGTGACTTGCCATATTACTCCATTAATGTGGAGCATTCGATGATGGCTATTTCGGCCATATTGTTGGAAAATTGTCTCCTTGTCAGAGAAGTCCGGGAATGTATAAACCAATTGTATGAACATGCCAAGCAACATACGCATAATGTTGCAAAATAATGGTTATTCAAGAAAACCAAATGAAATAAATCAATAAGAACTTATGGGAGCATTATAATCAAGTTTATAAAACAACCGGTCTTCAGAGATTTACAACTTCCTTGGGGCACAAATTCACCTTTCTCCGCGATGCTTTGAGATTCTAAGGCGTCTGGTCTCCCGTGATAAAACGGTGTCGAATTGGTAGACAAAAGAACTTTGCCGCCTAATTCGATCACGAACTCGATGATGTGTCTCGCACTATCACCGACAAAAAGGATCGAAGGAAGGAAACCCAGACTCTATATATTCTCTTAAGGCACCCTCGATGACCTTTATATAAAGGAGAGACTTGACCTTTTGGAATGCCAAACCTTTTGGCTTCCCAAACCCTTAGAATTCCGAAATTAATTGTTCAATGAATGTCATTAATTTCATTCATTGAATATCATTAATTTCTCCATTGAATGTCAATCATTTCATATAAATGAAATTCAAAGAATTCTGAACAATGAATTATTGTTTAATGTCATTCATTTCATTCACTATATCCCAAATGTATATTGAGGTTTCCATTTTCTCAATCGCTTATTGCGCTGTGTAAGTTTATTTTACAGCTTATAAGTATCTTGCTCTTTCTTGCCCTTGAGGCCTCGCTCAAATGATGAAGGATAGAACATGTTATGGGGGTTCCATGTTCAAGTCCAATAAGGACAAAAAAAAAAAATCTACCTATAAAAAAGACAAATTATCTTGCTCTTTGTTGTGTAAGAAAATCTTGAATTGTGTACATTAAAGTGCATAGAAATTAGCTTAATAGGATAGCTTAACTATATAATGCTATTATTTGTCATCTGCAAATAAAGAATGTTAATATTTGTTTCTGTTGTAGGGAATGATGTTGTTAACCATGACTGCTTCTATTGAAGGACTAAATCCATCATGTGATGAAATTGGTTGTGACCCAACTAAATCACAAGTTGTAGTATGCTTTCTAGCACTCTACTTAATTGCTCTTGGAACTGGTGGAATCAAGCTGTGCGTCTCATCCTTTGGTGCTGATCAATTTTGATGCAAACGATGATGCTGAGAGGAAGAAAAAGTGCTCTTTCTTCAATTGGTTTTGCCTTTCCATTAACATGGGAGCACTTGTAGCTTCCTCAGTTTTGGTCTGGATACAAATGATTGTGGGTTGGGGTTGGGGGTTTAGGATCCCTGCGGTTGCCATGTTCATTGCATTTGGGTCTTTCTTTTCAGGAAGCAGGTTATACCGGTTTCAAAAACATGGAGGGAGTCCCATAATTCGAATTTTCGAGGTTCTGGTTGCATCCATGAGGAAATCTCATGTAAAAGTTCCTGACGACAAGACTCTCCTTTATGAGACTACAGATGTAGAAAGTAATATTAAAGGAAGCTGCAAACTTGAACACAGCAAAACATTAAGGTGTGTGGAATAATACTAGATGTTACTTTTGAGTTATTTGAGTTAAAATTCCATGAACAGTACTCTAGCTGCAAACCAGATGAAATTCATCAGGTAGTATCATTTTCCTCAAAACTACGATATTATATATATAGGAGTTGCAACATTTGTTTTGCTTTTTTCTTTGACAGCTTTAGTTCTATGCAGTCTCTGATTGATATAAATACCTTCGATTCTTGATAGTTTAATTGAATGCTGATGCAAATGATCAAATTTCAGATTTTTTGACAAGGGGCTGCTATAGAGGTTGAAGGTGACCATGTACAGGGCTTGATTAGCCCATGGAAACTCTGCATGGTTACCCAAGTTGAAGAGCTCAAGTCCATCGTTCGTTTGCTCCCGGTATTATGGGCATCTGGACTATTTCTATTGGTTGTTGGCCATTCTTAGCCCGCTCAACTTCCTTGTGTATCTTTGGATCTCAAAATGGCATACTTACAAGAAGGTTATAGCCTGTCTTGGTTGATACTTGGAGCAGTGTTGTTGGGTTGTTAGTTATTCTATCTTCTTTATATGCTTGTGGTCCTTGTGGACATTGTGTTTCAACTCTGAGATTTCCTTTTCTTTTCCTTTGCATAGCATTGAAGTTCTTGTAAGCATTTGGGTTTTTTTATATATTTTTTTAATCTCTTTATAAAGTATTAGTTAATTTCCTAGTTTCTATATTCTTATTGTCAGACCTTGTTTTCATGGTGAACTCAATTTGCATTCATAAATGTGAAGGTTGAGGTTCATCACTACTTGATTTTTTTTTTCCTTCTTGCTGTTTGTTCATGCCAGGTTAGAGTGCTCTAGCTGCTCTTGGTGGGACCATTTTCTGCTAAAAATAAATTAAAAGGCTTTACGTATATTCAACACGAGAACTGTCAAAGAAAATGTAATGACTTAAATTCATGTATTCTTTCTTTCTTTTTTTATTTTTTTATTTTTTTATTTTTATTTTTTGTTTTTATTCATATCATATATATATAAATTTAAAAATATTATTTTCTTTTTTATATTGGATAGGTATTCATCAATTTTAACATGGTGATCTTATGTTAGTTGGGTCCCCAAAAGGTCCTAATAATAACTGCAGATATATTTTGTACTTTTCTTTAAAAATGAAGGAAAAAAGTATCAAAAATAGCCCCATAAGCAAATGGACCAGTATTTTGTCATCTTTCTTGGCAGTTGGCTCTAACGAGATTTCAAGAAAAAGAAGAGAAAGGAAACGGTGTCTGTTGTCTGTCCCATTCCAGATTGTGATACTTTTCCTCAGGAAAAAATTATATAATATTTAAAATAATATATATTATATAATATTTTATTATTGAAAAGGGGTAATGTGCATATTGAAAAGGGATAATGTGCATTCAATGAGAGGTGGTTCAAAATACTCCTTGCATATAAATCATATTCTCCTTTTTCCCACTTCCCTCAGTCTCTCTTCTATCCATCCTGTACAGCAAAACAGGGGATTAGGATTAGAGGATTATAGCACATCAGATGGTTCTTACATCTGAAGGAGGTTCTCGCAAGCAGGAACTTCTTGCCAGAATTGCCATGCTTCAGGCTCACAAAGTCCATCTCACTGACTATTTAGATGAGAGGTCAGCTTATCTAAGTTCTAACTCAATTCTCTGAAAAGGAGAAAATGCGCTCAAAGATCTCGAAGAAGCTGGCACTAGGGTCTGTTCACCTTCCGATGCATAGAGAAACAAGGGTCTTGCTTAGGATGATAATTCCACTTCTTATTCATTTGTGATTAGCAGATCATGGAGAACATGGAGAGTCAGATGCAGGCCTTCCAGGAATCCTCAGACTGGAGATAGAGGAGAATGAGAAGAATTTAGCAGACTTTGAGGGTCAAATCGAGAAAGAAAGGAATGAAGGGCTGTTCTTCAAGAACCTGAGGGAAAGGACAACTAAAGAAAAAGTAGAAGCCAAGGAGGAAATAGAGAAGATTAAAGAGCTTACCAAAGAAAACGCTGGTTCTAAAGTCAGGAAGAACATTTACCTTGCATTCATTTCGGTGCTAGTCATTGGGATCACTGACAGTTTGATCTCTCCTTCATCTGATTGGAGGAAAGTTGCAGTTCTGGGGGCAATTTTAGTGGCTTTTCTTTCACTGACATTCATGAGCAGAGAATGACATCAGAAGCAGCTGAAAGAACAGAAAAGGAAAAGACTGAGAAGAAAAGGTGAAATCCTCTCTATTCCTCCTGCTGTAAATTAATTTCTTAAATATGATTTTCCATCATCTTGGACCAATATAGCATGATACAATAACGCCAACCAAAATCCCATAGCTTGAGTTTGATACATCATCAATAATACTTGATCTTGATGATAACTCCACAATCACCCAGACCCTGCGGGTAACTGGGTTACCACATTATGATGAATTCTGCTCCATCATTATATAGGATTATGTCAGTTTTAGATGTTAATCAAAAGGTGATTGAACAACCTAATCAATCAATTATATGCGGAAGCAAATGTATCTCTACATACTCCACCATTGTTAAGAAAACCGAAAACTGAACACTGAAAATCAGAATATTTTGGTTCTTCTAAACCCTTCTCAAAATAATTTGACGGTGGATTTTCTCTGCATTTTCGAAAGCAGTTTAGGGACCCAAAATGCGCAGCTGCCTCTTCTCATGGAGACCGTGCCATCACGCGCCTTCAAGAAATGCGCACAGTGAAAGCATGAGATTCAAAATTTAAAAATTAAATGCTCATACTATCACTTAACATTCTCCCACTTGATCCATATAGTTCAACACCTATCATAAGAGCAAACTAAATATATAAATCACATGATAGGTCCTCCCATAAATAGTAAAGATCTTCCATGTATTACAATATATCAAAAAGCTCCTCAACACAAACCCTTAAACTAATGAATAAACCATGTTTATTCAAGGGTCCAAACTTAACGATATTTCTCAAATTAATAATAATAATCAAATGTACAAAACCATATAAGAAATATCGGGATCTAATAAGAGTTTTATTTAAATGAATGTACGACAATTAAAATTACATCGTGGGGGACCAAGTCCCATTTGTACTACATGATCCTTAAAATACTTAGGCATGCCTTGTGCCAGCTGACTCCAATCATCAACCTAATGTGTTCAATGACCACTTTCATTTCTCTAACACGCTCTTATGGCTAAGTACTTAATGCCGATATGCCATTTCCGACTTCCGCTCTTATTGTTCTTAGCCATAAATACCGTACCGGGAAGTTAATACAAGACAACTTCAATGGCCTAGATATGAACTCCACAATTCTAAGCCCAGATATGAAACTCTTAACCATACACCATGCGAGCTAGCCTCAAAACAGTATTAACTCGGGGCCTATAGTGGAAGGGCAAATAAGGTCCTGCTTCGCACTCCAAGACACAAATACCATCAAATTAGCTTCGAAATATAACCAGACGTTGATTTTCGAGAATCAACACAACCAGCAAAGTCCGCATCGGAGTAGCCAATCACCTCCAAACTATATGTTCGTCTATACATAAGCATGTAATCCTTTGTTCCTTGAAGGTATCTCATCACCTTCTGCGCCTCTCCAAAGGTCACCGGATTACTCCGATATTCCTAATACTCCAACAACAAATGCAATGTCGTCCGGTACACTTACATACACAGCTCCAACAACAAGATATAATGTTCTTCATGTTCTGCTCGAATCATTTTAAAGGCACCGATTCAAATCGAATATGTCACCTCAAATGGGTGTGCTACACTGTGAACAATTTTTCATGTTAAATCTCTCTAAAACTTTATTGATATAGCCTCTCGAGACAAACCCAAAAATGCCTCGAGATCTTCCCTATGGGATCTTAACAATGCCAATGCATTACAAGATGCCTCACCCATATCCTTCATATCAAAGTTCTTTGGAGAAATTGTTTCACCTCATAACAAACTCCTTATCATTGGCTGCAAGTAGAATATCATCCACATATAACACAAGAAACAAATCTACTCGCACGCACCTTCATATATACATCGATCCATGATATTTTCTTTCAAAACCGACGAAGTAATGACTTCATGGAATTTTCAAATACCATTGGCGGGATGTTTGTTTAATCCATATATGGATTTCTTAAGCCTGCAACCAATGCTCACCTTCACTAGAGGAGAATCCTTCAGTTGTTTCATGTAAACCTCTTCCTCTAGATTACCATTAAGAACGCCGTTTTCACATCCATTTGTAAATCAAAGCTCAAAACGGGCAACTAATGCCATGATTATTCGAAAGAATCTTTCTTACATACAGAGAAAAGGTCCTCGTAGCTTCGATTCTTCCTTTGATCAATCCTTGGCAACGAGTCTGGCCTTATGTCTCTCAATGTTGCCCAATGAGTCTTTCTTTGTTTTAAAGACCCATTTACATCCAATGGCTTTTACACCATCAGGCAACTCAACGAGATCCCAAACTCGGTTAGATGCCATAGAATTCATTTCTTCTTCATTAGCATCGTAATTCATGAGCAGATTCCTTAGAACTCATGGCTTCGTGGAAAACGCTTTCCTCGATCATTCTGCGCCTCCAATGTTATAGTCCAATTTTGTAAATACACTATATAATCATTAGAATTGCTGATTTCTAATCCTCGTAGATCATCTTAATGTTGCTTCATCATTCTTCGAGGAATTTGTTGATCAACTTGTCGCCAATCGTTGTTCAACAATTTTTGAATTTCTTCATTTGCAACTTGATCCACGTGATCAATATTAGCAATATGTGGAATTTCAGAAATGGTCATTCTCACACTCTATTGTACTCGAGGGGTGAACGACAATCAATTCATCACTCTGAACCAGAGGGTTGACCTTCATAATGATCCTTCTCGTAAACACGCCCTGAAACTCCGATCACTCCCATCGACATCATTCTCAAGAAATTGTATTTCTTGATTCCACAATCCTATCGTGAGATGGACACAAATCCATACCCTCGACCTTCAAAGATATCCAATGAAATACCCACCGATGGTCCTCGGGTCTAGCTTTTCTGCGGGTTATAAATTTACTTTAGGACGGGCACCCCCAAACGCCAGATATGTCGCAGTAAACTCGCTTTCCAACCTTTGAATGACTCAAAAGGCCTTAGAGACAAAATTCTCGGGTTTGAACTCGATTTAATATATACACACCAGCCTTAGAGTTTCACCACAAGAATCGAGGTAGTTTTGTATTACCTCATACTCCTTACCATGTCCATTAAAGTTCGGTTTCTTCTTTCTACTCACACCATTCTCGATCCGGAGAACCGCATAGTGTAATCGGCAACAATCCAATTTTTCTCGAAGAAATTTTGCAAATGCACCAGAGCTTGTCCATTCTCTCGTATTACCTATACTCTCCACTTATCTGACTTCACCGATCTTAATATGTTTTCCGCGATTGATTCTCTACTTCAAACTTAAAACTTTAAAGGCATCTAAAAGCTTCATCCTTCGAACTAAGTAGCAGACATATATTCGCGAATAATCATCTATGAAGGTGATAAAGATTTTGACCATTGTGATCCACGCTGTGACAACAAATGTCAGACAGATAATTCTAATAGGTTTGTGTCAGACTCCTTTAGACTTGCTGGTTTGTTTCGCTCTTAATGCAATTCACACAAGTCTCGAAATCAAGAAAATCCAAAGTACTGGCACCCCATCATTAACCACCCTTTATCTTTCAATGGAGATGTGTCCCAATCTCCTGTGCCATAACATGTAGGATTCCTCATTCATAACACATCTTTTTAATCCAGCTAGTGAATACGATAATTATACATCATTTTGTAAATCGAATATGGAAAAGACCATCGCATTAATGTACCATAACCAATAACTTTAGATTTATCGATAAATCAAACCGTAACCGAAAAAGCCAAAGGAAACCCTAAAGGCCAAGTCTTGAAATTGAAATTAAATTCTAGAGAAACTGGGAACATAAAATATCTTTCCAATTCTAAATGAAACTCGCCGCTTAATACAAGGTCGCAAGTGCCACGTACTTTCCACACGCAACTCATCTTGGCCGCCCCAGATGCATTGTTCACTTCCTAATCGGCTTCCTTAGGTTTGTGATACTCAGAAGGTATTTGGAAACATGGATTGTAGAACCGTAATCATCCACCATGTGTTATGACTAACATTAACCATATTAGATTCATAACAACATACAAAGAAAAATCGAGTACCTTCTTATCAAGCCGCATCTTAAATTTCGGTGCAAATTCTTCTTCATGTGTCCCTTCTTTATTGTAAAACACTTTGACTCTTCTTTATGCCTGATTGATAGGAATCTTTCCCTTCTTTTTTAGCTGATCCTTTCTTTCTTTCCAAAGGTGGTCAAGTTAACCTGCTCGCCTCTTCCATCATTAACCTTCCCTTTCAGGTGCACATGGTCAACAATTCATTAATTGACCATTTATCCTTATGTGTGTTGTAAGAGATTTTGAAGGGACTGTATTATTGGGGTAGAGTATTCAATATATAATGAACAAGGAAAGTGTCTGACATGGTAACTTCTAATGTCTTAAGTTGGGCCGCTATATCCCTCATGCGCATGATATGATCACGCACCGCTCTCGTCTCAGCCGAAGCCATGGATGAAAATTGCATATCTAAGCGTGATTTCCTCTAAACATTCAATGGTTTCAAATCGCTTCATCGATGGCTTTTGGCGGTTCGACTAGTAATTTGCTCGACGAACCACGAATACCAGCAGATATCTTAGTCTTTATGAACATCACGGAGAGGCGATTAGACCTCTCCCACTTATCATAAAGACATACAGCTTCTGCAGTGCTGGTTTCGATAATGGGATCAGGTTCCTCTTTCCTTATAGCATAGTCAATATCCATCCATCCCAAATGCAGAAGAACTCTTTCCTTCCATACCTTATAGTTAATACCCCACCTCGAATATCACACTTAAATCGTAAATATTCGCAGGTTGAATAACTCGCAAATATTAAATAATATGCTTAATAATCAAATATTGAGGCAAAGATACAATGCTACAGCTTACCAATGTAAATCATTTAAAAACATAAACCTAGTGACATAAACCCGCATGTGGCAAAAGTCTTACTCAATTAGGGCTTTAATTAATTTGATGACAAGACTACCAAACCATGTTCCTTTTCCTAATCCCCTCAGGTAAATTAGGAAAATATGATTTGATAATTCATAATTAATCATACAAATGTAATAAAAATTCCTCGTGGATGAGATTTATCACAATCCATGATTAATTACAATTAATGTAATCAAATGATCTTTAAACTTAATATATAATTTTAACTAATTAAGGCCGTGGGTTATTCCTCAATTAATTAAAATTATATTGATTACTCGAACATTATTGCAAAACTTCAAGAAATTTAACAATAAGATTAATATTTAATTAATTTTGTATGTAAAACTATACACATACAAATAATCACAATGACAATAGATTTAATATATAGGAAATTTAATTCTCATATTCTAACATTATTGCAAAAACTTTAAGCAATTTATACAATAAGATTATCATTTAATTAATTTTGTATGTAAAACTATACACATACAAATAATCACAACGCCAATAAATTTAATATATGCGAAATTTAATTCTATATTCTATATATCCAAAATATACTTCTATAAAAGAAACTAATGTAAAGGAGTAAATAAATTAACACCTAGCTTGGTGGTAGAGCACTTATGCCATTACGTGATGGTCAATGGGTTCGAAACTCGCGGAATCCATTCCTTTTATTTTATTTTGCCGCCCAAATTTATCATTATTAATATTATGCCCCGTGCCCCAATCCACATAAGAGCCTTGAAATATTAATGTATGCCAAGCCCACTCTGTACTAAATTTTAATTCATATTGGGTGAAGTGCCAGTTCCTGCCCCCAAATCCATAAGAGCCTCTCACTAAACACATATGAGCTCGAGGTCCACAGCCCATTCCATACAAACATACCAAAATTCATTTAAATTAAATTAAATTAAGGCCAAAGCTCAACTCCAGAAGGGCCAAATCTCACAAATTCTGTAAATCATGGCCCAAACAAATTGTGTTGTCTTCAACCTTCAAATTTCAGAAACCTGGCTACAACAGAACTGCTTTTTTTTAAGTCATCTTTTCAGACTACTACGAACCCATCACGACCTTCATCCAAACAAAAGATGAATTCTATGTAGTTTGATATCATTTAAACACAAAACACATCAAAATTATTATGAAATATTTTAATGTATTAAAACCAAGAAAACGTTAAACCAAAATATCTAAGATTCCTAAAATCACACTGCATTGCAAATTTTCAAGAATATAAAATTTGCACAAACACGTATAAAGGCAGAGATATAGTGTCGCTCTGATACCAAATGTTAATCAAAAGGTGATTGAACAACCTAATCAATCAATTATATGCGGAAGCAAAATGCCAGAATTTACATACCTCCAGCCATTGTTAAGAAACTGAGAAAACTGTAAATATTTTGGTTCTTCTAAACCCTTCTCAAAATAATTTGATGGTGATTTTCTCTGTATTTTTGAGTAGGCTTAGGGACCCAAAATGTGCAGTGTCTCTTCTTTATATGGAGACCAAACCATCACAGTCTTCAAGAGCTGCAAGGGTC
Organism: Tetrastigma voinierianum; assembly: GCA_016808115.1. Lineage (NCBI taxonomy): Eukaryota > Viridiplantae > Streptophyta > Magnoliopsida > Vitales > Vitaceae > Tetrastigma > Tetrastigma voinierianum. Next base: position 30,200 of record JAEQBH010004845.1, on the reverse strand, counting down.
AGGGTGTGTTACGAGATTCAAATTTAAAAATTCAAATGTTCATATGGATCACACTCTAACATTAGAACAATGTAAAAATTGATGAAAGAGATTTTGATATATATATATTGATCTCTTTGACACCATTTCTGTTGTATGGACAATCTTAATGATATGCAAACATATTTTCTTCAACTCATCCAAATAGCATATAAATGCGTAATCTTTTCTACCAAAGATATCCAACTTGGCAAGCTATTTGTTTCACCTGAAGAATACATCCCATTTATTGGACTTAGTTATGCATTAGGACCTAAAACGATGCACTCCCCCTCCCCTCCCTTGAAATTTAGTCACAAGAGAGACCAAACGATATAAAGTTATAAAAGGTTGCCAACATGGTTTCACTCCATTTCTTCATAACTAACAGGGAGATCGATGTATTTTCAAAAGGAGGTTTTTGCAATGCCACTAAAACACAGAAATCAGGATATGCTTCCCACCCTCATCCTGCAACCAAAACACAACACTAGTCAGTCAGGTTAGTAATCCAGGCAGTATATTAGTTCAGGTAGAGATGCCCTAATCTTTACAAGATTCTGAGTTGGGAATACACTGCGGTTGTTAAGTACATGTGCTACAGTTTATGGCATTCCAAAATGCTTATAGTTTAAAGAATAATTTTCAATTGAGCCTCTGGTGATTCGTACATAAATGGCACTGAACAAGAGCCGAGCTGAACTCTTGTTTTAGCAGACCATCACACTGCACTGCTCATTTCATCAACTGGATAAATTGGACTCTTGATTCTTAACATCTGACAAATTTAAAAAAATATCAAAATCAACTTGAAAGAAATGACATAATAGGAAATGACTTCAAAGACTCAAAAACTTAAATAAGCCGATAAAAGGCAAATAAACATCAAGGTTATGTTTGGTTCTTGAAAAAAATTTCAAGAAAAATATAAGGAAAAGAAAATAGAGAGAAAAAGTAACTAAAAAAATACACCGAGGTAAACAAAAAAACAGTTGGACTTCATTGGCCATTCACAAATTTAATGGAATTTATTTGAATATTATAAGAGTTAAAGTTGGAGAGTTGGGCAGCAAAAGAAAATGTTATTAAATAAGGGAAAATTAAATAAATTATTATCACATATCACAATTTATAGTTCTTTTTTTTAATTGCTAATTAATTAATATAACATCCAAATAACAAATCTTTTTTTACCTTAATTGGCAATAAAATATTAATCAATTCAAAATAAAGTGAGGGAACTCTTTATCTATAAATTGTTATCTTGGTCTTTCATTTTTCATAAATCAATTAAGATTAACAAAAAAAGAAAAAGAGTAATAAATCAAAATGCATTTCTATTTCTTCTCCTTTGGCTTTGGTTCACCATCATCTTTGAAGGTTCAAGAGCAACACAATTTAAGTCAAACGAGAAATATTTTTCATCAAAAGTTGATATCTCGAAGACTATCACTGTATCTCAATCGAGCGAAGCAAACTTTAGAAAGATTCAAGATGCTATCGATGTCTTTCCTTCAAAACAATATGTGGATTCAAATCAAAGTTTCTTCGAGTTTATCTGTTCGTTTCTAATTACCATCATTATTTTCATTCATTGATCTCATATTACTTTGTTTTTTTTTTTTTTCACTTTTATATAATTGAAAAGTATAATAAATGTGCAGGGAGAAAGTAAATATTCTATTGACGTTTGGCATCTTTCGAAGGAAAATGGTGCTAAGGCAACAATAATTAGGTGGAATGACCATAGTGAAACACATGAAAAAAAGGACACCCCTATTCGAGGTCGCTGACAACCCGTCAACCTGGTTCCACACTCACATGTCCATTTTATCGATCCATAATTTGATAAAAAATCGGACAGAGTCTCTCTATACGGGAAGCTCTATCCAAAATATAACTTGTATAACAATACATCACATGACCCATCCGGGCTCAATATACCACATTGAGTCATTCATGAGTCGAGCGACCACTCAAATTTCATTCAACCATACCGAATACTATACATGCAAACTATGTATTGATATGTTTACGCAGCTCAATTATACACTTATATTGTGGTCGGTAATATTTCACATTCCGACGACAGGGAAGTCCCACTCACAGTGCCAGAGGCGTGTCCTGCTGAGGCGCTTTCCGTGAGAGCCGGGTCCCAGACCAAGGAGAGCTGAATGGGGGAGCACTCACCAACCGAGCTACTAGCTCACAAAGCAGAGTGCTCCCCATTTCAACATGCACGCCCTGGTCTTTGGTCCAGCCTCACGAAAGCGAAGAAAAGGCAAAGGACACGCCCCTATAGTCATGAAAGTGGACCACCCCTTGCCTGAGGCCAGGGCGGGGCCCTTACAAACTTACCACAGTTATAGGGCATGTCCTCAAGCCTCGCATGAATCAAGAATGTGTGAGCATTTAGTGTGAGCATTTCACCTACCAACCTAACTAGTAGCCGCTGGTAAATGTAGAGCGCTTCCCTATTTCAATACGTCCCTTTGCCTGGGTTCGAGCTCACGAGGCGAAAGAAAGGCAAAGGGACATGCCCCTATAGCTCGTGAGTGGACCACCCGTCTGAGGGCCAGGGGTGGGGCTCCTACAAATGATATATTAAACTCGTTTGTTCTAATATACATGAAGAAAATATGGTCCAAAGCCACATCCACTTTCTTCATATGCGGTCTCGACGCGGCCACCCGCCGCACTTGACCCCAGACTCGAAAGGGGGTCCTCCGACGAGGTGAGCAAGCCTAGTAGTTGATAATCTCCACGCGGCTACTTCCCCACCTAAGTGTCATACAATGATCAAACCAACCCACATAACATCCATGAAAATGTCTCATATGAATGTCGGGATGTCATGCATGGAATGTCTTCAAGCCTATATCCCGAGTCACTCATCGACTTCACACATGCTCATACTAAGGGGTGACAATCACCGGTAAGATTTAATGACACACATACCCAAGCTCCTCATCGACTTACTTACATTCAATACAAGTGACAATGGGCAACTAATCCCTGTTAATTCACCCTATCACACAACTCGAAGTCTAAGATAAACGATGACCAGTCTTCTTTGGGCAATTAACTTTTCCGCTCACACCCCAGTCTCTTACACCCATATTGTAACTTTTCTGATCACACCGGGCCGTGGGTCTCTTACTAATCTACATTCCAGGCTTTTCACCCGAGGGGGTTAATCAGTCCCTCTCTTACTCCGCCCCAACACACATTATTTATATTTCTTTATTTTAAACCGTATGCATGTTTATCGACATCGTCCAAAGTACGAGCTCACTACCCATTCATCAACAATGATGATGGATGACCCCACCCATGCACACACACCCAACATAATGATGTCCCTGTGCATATGCAATGCTAATGTCACTGCAAATTCTCATGTTACATGTATGATGCACACTACATATAACATTCTAATCAATCGTGATTTATGTCAAGTACCATGCAACATATATCGCAAGGCATATAAGTTTCATACATTTCGCGCCAATCTTTATAGATATCGCAGTCATGGCTATTAGCATTCATCAATACATGACTAAACAAGTAATGCTCACAGCCTTCCTTAGGCTAATCTCCTGCGGACAATTCATCCCCAATGGTTAATAGCCTACAACATGCCATGCAATGGTCATGTCAGGTCCCGCCATTCACATCGTGACACAACCAAATAACCTCGCACACTCGTGAAAACATAGATTTTCAAGAAGTTGCCAAGCGACAATTAACGGAAGACTCCGAGAAATTCCAATTTCAATGGCAAAATCGTAATTTCGATTAAGGTACTATATTTCGCTAAAATTTCGACCGGTTTTCAGATCTTTGATGGCAAACTGACTTACCGTTGGAATTGTCTCGCGAAATCTAGCTAGCACGCCAAATTTTGTCGACCCGAGACAATGAGTTGACACGCTTCAGGCATCGCAAACAAAGGCCAGAAACGATATTCGATGTGAAAAAGTCACATATAACACATCATGTGCCATGCGGTATGAGTAGAGAAATGATGAAACGGACGGGGCCACAGTGCCAATGTCAAACCGAAAAAGAAGGACATAATGATTATCATTTAGAATTTGTCTTAAATGAGAATAAGACAAAGTTGCATACAATTCGCCTCCTTCAACTCAACAAGACCAAAAAAGAGGGAAAACGGGCGTGGGGTTGCGTAATGAAAATGGAGTTTTGCAGAGAGAGTCTCCACTTCTCTCTAGGTTTCGTAAATCCACCACTAAAGCCTTCGCCAAGAAGGAAAGCCGTTTCACGCGAGCAGCTACTGGGTGACATCGGTTTTAGGAGTTTTCGACAAACTCTCGCGGCGCAGGCTTCTCCCACGCTTTTGGCAATTTCATTTAAGTGTTTTCAATGTTTCGATCGTCGAGGTCGTGAGGGGTCGGTTGATCTATCCCAAAACTTAGACCGAATTGATAAGGAATTTTTGAAATCCCACGGTGCGTACCGCGGACTCCACTTCACTACCGTTCGGGTGTTAAATCGCGCTTTTACATGGTGAACTGCGTGTTGATTGGTATGGCGACCGAAATGGCCGTGAAATGCGGGTTCACACGGCGGAAATGCGTTCGCGAAGTGAACCGGCGATTTGATGTTGGTCAGAATGCAGAACCCGAGGGTTTCACTGCTCACATGAATAGTGACACGAAATAATTTTTGTGAAATGGTTTGGTCGAAAGTGATTCGAAAGTCGAATTGCTCAGGTTTGATCATTACCCACATGAGCTAATTTGATGTAATGAAATGTATAATTATAATGACATGATTTGCAGATTGGATATTTTGTAAATATATGCATGTTTATATATTTACATGTGAATTAGATCAGATCTGAATTGGCATACCGTGATTCCATACGCACCTAACATCCTAGACCATAGAGTGAGTGCATGAGGTGAGTCTAGAGAAAATGGTTCCGTGAGGGTTGTCTAAAAATGTTAATTATCTGAGGGGTAGTCCATACTAAAAATATCAATCAGCCTGGTGTTTCAATCGACATACACTCCAGGGTAGTCTGCAAAATAATATCAATCGTCGGAGAAGGCCCAATTGATATATACACACCGAGGGTTGTCCAAAAACAAATAAACATAATAATTTCATACGAGGCTTAGCAGTGGAGAGTTTTATGACTCGGTGCACGTAGATGATAAGTTAGACATTCAAGTAGGATCATGCATTTGTTTAATGAGTGTTTATTTGGAGAACAGACCGGCACTTAAAGCGAGAGGTAGCCCCACTTGGGAGGATTCCACCATCGAGCATTACCACCCCCGTCGGCGATACTATTTACAGGTACAAAGAGCGTATGGGACGGCTCAGTCTCTAGAGACTGAGGATTAGAAGAAAGCCGGTTGTGGCTTACGATTTTAACATGTATTAGAACTTCATAGGTTTGATATATGTTGCTGTATAAGAGTAATTTATTAACTCTCAGAACTATCGGGACATATAGTCAAGTATATTGTTATGAGTATTGCTTATAGCCAAGTGGCCGTATTACTTCATGTGATTGATAAGCACATATATATTGCACTATTTTGGGACAGATATGCATTGTATCTGGGGTAGAGCCCCCGTACAAAGGAGACTCGCCCGATTGCTGAAAATGCCTGGTCACCCGACATTTACGAGTATTCCGCTGCCGACTTCGGTAGTCAACTGACCCTCGGCTTTCATGCCACACCCACCGCCTCCACAGCACATAGAGCTAATCCGACTAATGGCTTTCCATAGAGTCTAAGAACACCTAAAACGGAGTTCCGACGAAGAAGTTATGGCATTTTCATTCAAAACTAGTCAGTTTACTCTGCTTACACTCCAAAACAAGCCAAGGACAATTCGATTTCGTGCCTTAATCCATAATTTGACATTGGTTCTTTGTACTCATTTGAAGATACGGTTTTTAGGGTTCTTCTCCAACTAGAATCACCCAAACCGAAACTCAAGATATGTCCTAAACAATCGGGATTACTCAGTTTTCAAACATAACCAAAAATTGTCTGAACATAGCTCCTCAATGCACTGCGAAGAAGGGGTCGACTTCAGATAAACCTATTTCAAGGAAATATGTTCTCCATAAGTCTAGTTTACCCAGAAATTGGAATCACTAAATTCGGATGAGGGATGGCTGCTTATGGCCAAAAAACACGCTTCATGGGTAGAAGGAAAAATCTGGACATCATTCTCCACTTTGACACACACATGCCTAGATAAAAATTAAATCCGAGTAGGATAAAACCCTACCTCACTAAGCAGGACGTGGGACACATTTTCTTGGGGTTTTCAGAAAAACTCTAACCTTGACCTGACGGTAAATCTTGTGATTTCAATACCCACACAGAACTTGCCGCTGTAGGAGCTTTAACTTCTACTCACAAGTTCCGACTGACAAAACCCTGTGAAATCACCGGAGAAAGGTTTGCTTTTCTTTCCCCTCCTCTCTCTCTCTCTCTCTCTCTCTCTATATATATATATATATATATCACGGTTTTCTTAGACCAAAATGAGATCTCTTTGGCATGTTAGGATATATATATATATATATATATATATATATATATATCACGGTTTTCTAGACCAAAATGAGATCTCTTCTGGGCATGTTAGATATTTTAGGCCATTTATAATATGGACACGCGGGCTCACGCTCACGCCCACGTATGTCATACTTCTTCGTTATGTTCTCGCCCAAACAATTTATTTAATCCCTGCCGGGCTCCACTATCTTAACAACATCTTAAATATTTTACATTTTCATGATTTTCAAAATCTCGCGGCCCACTAGACTCCTCTTGTCAGCTTAAATTCGTGAAATCGACTGGTTCCTGAATTCAACCGAAATTCGCCCTCGGATGACTAGATTTTGCGAGACTATTCCAACGGTGAAGTCTGTTTCATCATCCGAGATCTAGAAATAATTCCGATAAAATTACCATTTTGCCCTTCCTAGCAAAAATTCAAATTTCTAGGTTTTTCCCGGGTCTTACAGAAAGTGCTACTTTCACTTCATTGGCGGATAATTTTGTTGCTAAGGATATCAGCTTCGAGATAAAGAAAATTTGGAGTTGTTTGGTTCATGTTTTTTTAAAACTTGGAGAACACTGAAAATATGTTTGGTTTCCAATTTTTTGTGTTTTGAAACACATGAATATCAAGCCCCCTATTTTATAAAACACAAAAAATGGTTTTTTTTCAGGTTTTCAAAAAATTGTTTAGAGAATAGTTTTCAAAACAAAGAATGTATCAGGCCTTGACGCCTTTTTTACTTTTGTGGTAAAGTTTAGTGATTTTGGAAATAATATAAATCAACCATATAATTTGTGAGTCTAATTGGATTTTTCTTTACAAAAAAATTTGAAGAATAATTAATAGTTTGTTTGGAAATAATGTTTTTAAAAAAAAACACGTTTGATAAAGAAATATTTGTCTAAAATACATCCAATAACCTTTCCTATTTTTTTTTTCTTGAAAAATAACCTATTTTGGACTTTTTTATAAGTAACTATTTTGGACAAAAATGTCATTCTCTATTTAATGTATTTACATTATCTCTAAAAGAGTTATTTTTAAAAGAAAAATATGATGATATTTTTTGTCAAAATTATGCCAAAAATTAAAGAAGGGTCATATTTCATAAATTGGGTTTTGAAAAGGTCATTTTATCAAATCACCCTTTTATAAATAGAAAACATAGTATTTCCAAAAATCATGATATCTAGATTAATAGTTTGTGAGTCTAATTGATTTATGGTTTACATATAATATTTTAGAACAAAAATTTGAAGAATAATTATTAGTTTGTTTGAAATGATGTTTCCAAAATAAAAAGAAAGAAACACGTTTGGTATTTTGTATTTTTATAACAGAAACATAGTATTTCCAAAATCATGATATGTAGATTAATAGTCAGAGTGTAATTAGCTTCATCTTTATATATACTTTTAGTACAAAAATTTAAATAAATAGCTCAATAGTTTGTTTGGTAATAAAATATTGTTTCCTATTTTGTATTTTTTAGAAATAGAAAACATGGCATTTTCAAAAATCATGATATATTTGTTTTTTTTTTTTTCAGAATGATTTTAACCTGGGAAAATTTTCGAATGGCCAATTGCCAACAGCACTAGTAAGAATATGGTGATAAATATGCTATTTATAGTTGTGGTTTTCTGGGATTACAAGATACATTATAGGATGTGGAAGGCAGACAAATTCCTATTTTAGTGATTGCCATATATATTGAAAGGGTTGTGTATTTCATATTGTGGTGACACCAATCTTTATCATAAAATCCAGAGTAAAAAAAAAAAATCCACTGTTTAAAACCACATCGAATATGGGTCGGTTGGACCGTCGATGACATTTTCGATCATGATTTAATCTGGTTCAATGGTTGCTTCGGTGATTTGGCCCTTAAACTATGAACTAGTAACTTTTTCGGTTTTGTCACTGATTCGATTTTTAAAACATTGATAAAAAGTGATTAATGAAATTAGGGTTGCATTTTGGAAAACGACTCAGGGTTGGATTGGGTCTTATATGGTTGTGTTTGGTTCTTAGGAAATAAGAAAGAAAGAAAAATGGTATGAAAATGATTTTATATATATATATATATATATATATATATATATATATATATATAAATTCTAGAAAATTACTCGAAACTACATTTTGAATTTAGCTTAGATGTTGAAATCATAAATGCTCACATCCCATATAAGATAGGAAGAAAGTTCGATACTATATATGGGACACTCCTCTCAACTCTAGTTGACGTCTTTTAGCCAATAGTTCAAAACAACAATATCTACATTGGCACAGCTAGGTTTACTAAATCTGCATCGGTTTCATTTTTGACTCCTGTGGGGTTCCGTCCATTTTGTCCGTAAGGGATGTTTGTTCGTTGGGCCCAAACACAATCGTTTGGGAGGGGTGGGCGCTGGGAACAAGTTTTAAAACTTGTTTTAACACAAAAGAGAGTAGATCTTCATAGTGTATACTGTTCATTTCACTGGCCACAATTAGTCAGGAAAAAAATGCACTCTAGCATTCTCTTGGGAACCAATGTGACGCCCCATTTCTCGGGGGTCTTGTTGACCACCGTCAACTTGCGGAAAACCTGTGTGTCTCATATCATGAGACCCATACATGAGTAAAAATGACCACATTGGCCTACACATCATACTCACCAAAATATATCCAACTATATTACAATAGTTTCAAGAGTTGTTACATCACTCTTAATACAAACATGTTTCAACTGTAATATTTCATACATTCGTTTTTATTTTAAAACGCATCAAAGCCACATGTCGTTTTTTTTCAAAACGGCCTTCTAATGAGCGCCCGTCTCCCTAACACTCATTGTACCTCGAACACTTTCCCTCGACAGGCGAGCAACGCCCAGCAGTGATAATCTCCTACATGGGTTACTTCCCACCTAAGTGCTCATGCAATGGAAAAACACACACATTCAAGTGAATTCATGATTCCTACTCGAATGTCTACATGCCCAATCCCATGTCTCAAGTCCTCACCGACTCCCTCACGCATGCCTAAGCCAAGTGTGAGAAAACACTGTTTTCAAAACAAAAGGTTTTTGTTCTTGAAAACATAATACCGAATTTCGGTAAAATATATTGGACAACCCTCCGAGGTGAATCACTGGCAATCCTCAAACGCCTCATGGGTCTTCCTCCAGATGAACTGTTGGACAATTCTCCAAGGCAATTCTTCGAAAATCTTCCCGTGAAATCCATTTGTAACCACGCGCTTTTTCATGTCATGCACTCACACCTTATTACTTCTGTAGGTTATCCTAGTGCATATGGAAATGCAACATGGCAGCATTTCACAACAATTCATGTTAATATATTAAGCATGCATATACTAACCAAATTTATCCACAATCACCATACATGTTAATATATCAAGCATGCCTATATTAACAAAATTTAACACACAACAACATGTTATTCTTTCATAGAAATAACACCAAAATCGGCTCACATGGGCCAATAAAAACTACGCTCATCGGTACTATCCAAAAAGCATCATTAACATTACCAAATAGACCACCTAAAGGCGCTCTCCAACCAAATCACTGCCTCGAAATTACCTAAAAATTTCAACTTTCGGGCCCCACTTTAGGGAACCGAAACACATGGCCTTTCCGGCCCCAAACACTCCAACAATTTGTATGGTTCTTCAATAAGGATTAAATCAAGTAGGAGAAAACCCCTACTTTCCGAAGTTTGTTGAAACTCCTCAAAACCGGTGTCCATGCGTAGCTCTTGTGTGAGACCCCGGAAAATCCAAATTTCCTATGAAGGATAAATGGTACTCGGTCAAATCCGAATTTTTCTAGGACTGATGATGAAACTGACATCATGGAATCGTCTCACAAAATCTAACATACCTCATGTCGATTCTCGTCGACCCCGAGACACCCACTCCACGTTTTCGAGGCACGTAGAGGAGCGCCGACACGTGGCACCTCGAGTGGCTTGAGAGGCGCCACGTGTCAATCAGTGAACAAGTCGACATCAGCCTGCTAGGCTCACTTGAGACACATGGCATCATGCCATCGGTGAAAATCTCATTAGGATTGATAGCGATATGTAGAATCCTACGACCAATTCAGTTCGACACTTTAAGATGAGATGACAAGTCCCTTCTCGACCAAGTCTCCCAATTGGTTTGGGGAGAGGGAAAAGAGGGGAGAGACCAATCTGAAGAGAGAGAGAGGGATTTGCAGAGAGAGGTCTACCTTCTCTCTAAAATTCCCCTCATGATCTATCCGTCTGTCATGAGACAAGAAGCTAAGTGCTGCTCCCCACAACACGGCAAGGACTACATGTGGGTACCAGCTGGAGTGGTTTCGACCAACTTGAAAGGTGTGGGTTTTTCTCCTACTGCCTTTACTTTTCGTTTAGCGGCCACGTGAACTGACGTGACTGGCTGGCATCCTGATTATCGCGATTTCTCGTTCCAACAGATTCGGGACCTGCTTAATAAACCCTCGAGTGGTTCGACAAATCCACCTGACCGCTTGTGTGATTTGTGTGTTATGTCATGTTATCGCCATGAGAAAAATAACACGCCGCTGTGATTTTGCTATAGCTCCAAGATGAACCGCCTGATTTTACTTACCCCATGTGGCCAATTCTATGTTATCGATCAGAATAGAATAACATGATTTATGGGAGCTTAATTTTGTTAATATATGCATGAGTGATACATTATACGTGTTGAATGTCTTTGCGTGCTTACTCCGTGACGCATCCCAGCCAGAGCAACCCAAGCAGTGAAATCTAACTACTGTGCTTCGTCTCAACCTCGTCAGTGGGACCCCTCTGCACCACACGCACCCCTGCATCGTGATCATCCCGAGCCTTTTGCAGACGAAGAATGGCCAAGTTGGCCTTATCTTGTATTTGTAAAAATTTCCGCAAGAGACCCGCTTTGTATAAATTGTAATTAAAAAACAATTGTAACAATCATTTTTGTATAAAATATACATTTTATGAGTGCAGTATGTGTTCCTGCGGCCATTTTTGCAATGTGTATTGGTCCTACGACGTGAGACATGTGTAGGACCACAAGGTAGTCAACCCGACACCCCGTTTGGCGCCACATTCAGCTGTGGGAGCAACTTTGTCTCGTCTCACCTGATTCAAACCCGCCCGATCACCAGGAATTTTAGAGAGAAGTTAGAGTCTCTCTCTCTAAAAATCCTCTCTTTCTCTCTCTTTTCTCAGTTTGTTCCCCTATTCCAAACTGGTTGGTCAAGCATGGGTCAAGAGAATTGTCTTTTCTCTTGCCACATGTCAACCTACTATTGGTTCATATGATTTCCTTATCCACTTATCCTCCTCTGTGTACCAGAATTTTCTGCTTACAACTAGCAGTTATATGACAGAAAAAACTGGGCTGTTTGGAAACCCTTAAAGTATTAAGAAAAGAAAATAGCGAGAAAAGTGAATAAATTTTTTTAGAGCAAAATATAAAATAGGTTTAAACTTAATGTAATATCATATGTTTTTTCAAACTTATTTTATTTTGTATACCTCTATTACATAAAGACTAAGAAATTTAAAATATGTAAAATTTTGATTTTTTTTATATTTTCCACCATGGAACCAAACATGAAAATTATTTTTCTTAGCTTTTTTTCTTTCCTAATACTTCCTTCCGGGTTCCAAACGGAGCCTAAATCTTTATATATAATAGATTTAAATTTAATAAATTAATTATATATATTTATTTAAATTATTTTATTTGTATATCTCCATTATAAAAAAAGACTAAAACTTAAAAATATGTAAAAATTTTAAGAATTTTTATTAGATTTGATTTTCTTTTTTAATTTTTTTAATACTTGATCGTTTCTTCAATTAGGTCCTTTCCTATGTCTGCTTAATCGATGAACACTCTACTACAACTTAGTTAATGCATGATGAACTTGATTTTTTTATATTTTCCACGTTGAAACAAAAACATGAGAGAAAACCATTTCTTAAAGACTTTTTTTCTTTCCTTACTACTTTCCAAGTTTCAAACGGAACAATAAAAAAAGTATGCCAAACCTAACCTCATCTAAATTTTGCGCTATTCATGAAAAGCACAAGGGATGACAATTTTCTCTAAACCCGATGAAGAATTCGATACCCGATCCAAATGTGGGAGGGTATGAAGGAACATTTAGACCCAATTAAATATTCGGGTAATCGAGTTTGAAGATTTTCATATTCGGGGATATGGACAAGTTTGAGTATATCCCTCTACCAATCAATCGACCAATACCGAATTAAATATATAATATATAAATAAAATATATATTCATTTATATAAAAAAACACTAAAGGTAAAAACAAGTGGGATTTTAATCTTTTCTTTTGCTTACATTTTTATTAGCTTCATAGAATCACATCACAATAATTCTTATTACTATTATACGAAAAAATATTTTTAATATTCATGATTTTCTAGAACAATTCATTTTACGAATTAGAATAAAGTATTTGAGTAAGGTATAGATACCCTCATCATCTAATGAATGGAGAATGGGGATAAAAATTGTAAATCCGATGGGGACAGGGAACCTAAACCATGTTTTCTTTCATTTGCTCACAAACTATACTCAGTCGCTTTACTCTCATGTTTTCTTTTCATTTTAAGTGCTACATATTATTATCACCCAAAGGAGCACGAAAAGGATTAGCTAAATAAAACTTGTGACTAAATGAATGAACTTTACCAAAATTAAAACAATCAAAGCAAACACCAAGGATCCGCTTTGGAACCCTAAAGTAATAGGAAATGAAAAATTGCTAAGGAAAATTATTTTCTCATATTCGATTCCACACTCGATGGAAAATATAAAATACACCACATCTCTCAAAAATTTTACATATTTTTTAAATTTCTTAGTCCTTAAGAGAGTAACAAATAAATGAGTTTTGAAAAATATATAAAATTAATTATTAAGTTTAAATTGTAAAAAACCATAAAATTTAATTTTCTCAAAAAGGGTAAAACAATGCCAAAACCCAATTTTTCTGTATCTCGCATGACAAACGAACTTCACTCTTGAATCATCTCGAAATCTAGCTACTACATCGATTTCATCCACTCCGAACACTAATATCAAGCTGAGCAAAGACGGCATTTATAAAACTGCAGAGACATGATGCGACAAAGTCACCTACTACATGTGATCACTAAAGTTGCCAGATGACAGCGTAGATGGAAACGAATCGCATTTAGATAGTTTTCGTTAAGTGTCAAAATCCAAAACTTAAAGGACATGGATGGCATTATTGAAAGTTTAAGTGTGTATAAGACAAAATGAAATAGTTTTATTCTCCATTTTATAAAGAGAACGTGCGTATAGCGGAATCGATTTCTGTAGAGAAAGAGTGACTTCTCTAAATTTCCTATTGCTGACCGCTGGCCTTCACTGAGTTGTGAAGCAGTCGATCTACGCTGCGTAGGGGCTACGCGTGGACACCGATTTGGTGAGCTCCGACAACCCAAGAGAGGTGTGGGTCTTCCTCCTACTCTCATGCTATTCTGCCAGCCCATGCCAATCTGCCAGGATATTCTCGAGGCTTGAATTAGCTCATGTTTTCCTGGCGAATCTAACCCGAGCCTTTCCTCCTAACTCCTAATTCCTCCCAAGACTTCCTACAGATTAAAAAAAAACCTTTTCATTTATTTTAAACCTTAAAAGTGAATCCGTGAGCTAACCGATTTATACAAGCATGCTTTTCCATTAAAATCTTATGAAACATGCAGGACAAAATTTTTTTAAACATTAAACCCCTTTATAGAAAATCGCAGTGAGTTTCCTCTGCTTTTCATTATGTCCCACTTTTACAACACCTCGTAATAAAACAATTTAATTTAATCCATCCAACAATGGGACATCAAGTCTACCACAACCAATTTCAAATCAAACTTTAAAATCATTTTCTGAACACTATAGGTATATAAACAATCTTTTAAAACCTATATACATTACAAAATAAAGGTGCACAAGTAGTTATTTACAACAAAACTATACGTTGTCAAAAAGGTGGTTGTCACGTGAGGCTGGTGTCACCGAATCTCTGTGAGGATACCCGAACCCGCACGTCAGTCTTTGCCCCCGAAACATTTATAAACATTTGAGTGTAAGGGTGAGCTAAAGGAGCTCGTGAGAGTACGCTCATGTGAAAATACAGCTTCTGCATATAGTTCAAATACTATGTGTAAAAACAATTGTATAGAGACCTCATTTCTATAAACATTTACTTTACTTTCTTTTCCCTATAGTTCAAATATAATGTGTAAAACAATTGTATAAACATATCATTTCCATAAATATTTGCTTTACTTTCTTTTCCATATAGAACAAATACAATGTGTAAACACCAGATTAACATATATTTTTCAATATACTTCTTTTCTTTTTTGAATCACATATCTAATGAAATTCCGTAGATTGCAATCCACCGTTGATCCATGAAAGAACCTCCGAGGAAACAGTCTTACGATCAATCGTGATGGTCAAAAGGAACTTTTCGAGAAATCGCGCCATACCTCAAGAACTTCTCACCTGGCTGCCCATAAAAGAACCTACGAGGAAACAGTCTTACGATCACCGATGGCCCAAAAAGGAACCTCCGATAAATCGTGCTTTTCTTTTAAATAACATTGCACTATGGAATACATCACATTATGTGTTGGTAAACTTTTCAGATTTTCATCGCAGATGGCAATATGCATCACTCTTCCCTTCCCCTATAAAAAGTAACCTTCTTAACTCCTTTTCCTTGATGTAAATTTCATGCACACGTAAAGTACTCTTAATGACTTTCCTTTAAATTTATTTTTGTAACATAGGGTAACCATGAATTCAAATTATTTTCATATAAACATGTATATATAAAATATAAATTCATAAACATTTCATTTTTCATATGGAAACAGAATTATATTTTTATAAATCTAGAAACCATAATCATTTTATATTTTGTCAACACATGCTTTATAAAACTATGGAAACCATAATCATTTCATATTTTCTCAACATAATTTAAAGTCAAGAAAACCACATTTCTTTTTTTCATTTGAACATTTATAACATAGATATGAAAACATATACATTAAACATTAATATATATATATATATATATATATATATATATATTTTTTTTTTTCATAAACATTTACATTTTCCCTCACCTTTGTTATTTAAGCCCTTTTTTGACAGGACCCGACCCGGAAACCCTTCCAGGATTCCCCGGGTGGTCCCTCCTAGTGAAGTTCCATTGTACAATCCATAGGGAATACACAATGGGACCCCACCTAAGAAAGAAGTAAACATATGCAGTACCACAATACCTCAATTATATAGAAAAAAATCCACAACAACTTAATTCCACGACCGACCTATATTAATGTAGGTCATAACCACAAACATACATAATAAGGGCTCATATGAGTTCAATACTAATATCAGAGCATTCTAAGAGTATTTGCGAATTTAGGGGTACAATGAAGATAAATAAGTCCAATAAACAAAGACAGATAGATGAGATAGAAAATTAATAAACAGAAGGCATGCAGCGCGTAGAATTTGGCGCGAGGTAGGCCCCACGATCTCGCTCTCGGGACTCAGGCTATGAGTTGAAAACAGCTTAAATGTGAGATATTAAATCTTCGTGAGCGGTGCATAATTATAAGGGAAAACATCGCTTTTATTTTCTTGAACATTTCTTCTCTCAAGACCTCACGTCCACTCTTTTGTAAGGTTCCCTGTTTAAAAACATTTCACAAAGCCCAACTTTATCAAGCCCAACAATACGAATTTCATGCTCAAAAATCTAACCGACATGACTATTAAGAAAACTATAATCTGAATTGTTCACAACGTAAAAATCAAGCATAAAGCATGTATAGCCATCATGTCGTAAAAATAACCATGAAATGTACCATAACCATACGCTTAAAATGGCTATATCCTTATTCAGAAATCGTCAGTGAGATAAATCGCACTCATATACCCATCATAAACCGTCAGAACCCACCTCACGGCCACCGCGGGCAACTAATAAACCTTCTCGTTGCACCCGACCATCACGCGGGCACCACAAACCTCGTAAAACCCGACCATCACGTGGCAACTAATAAACCTTCGGGTGAAACCGACCATCACGTGGCAACTAATAAACCTCCGGGTAAACCCGGCCATCACGTGGCAACTAATAAACCTTCGAGTAAACCCGGCCATCACGTGACAACTAATAATATATAATCGTTTTCTTACTCACATGTACTTTCCCAACATTACCGTATTATAATCATTCCACAAAATCTCAAAATCCATTTCTTAAAACAATAATTTTTTAAGGTGGTTTAAAAAACCCCAAACCACACCTGTAAAATATCTAAATGGCTCCACAGACTCATCCACCTAACTCAAGAAACTTCCAAAATAGTTAAAATGTTGGATGTAAATTCACATTTAAAACGATAACTCTCGTTTATGTTAAACATATCATTCTATTTATACATAATCAACCAATTGATTGAATGATATATTTATAAGATAATCCAACTATAATTATATATATCAAGGCACACACCCTGTGTTATTTAAAACATATAAACCACTCTCCAATCGACCACAGACGCCAAATCCAGTTTCCTCAGGATTGCCTCCCATTTCTGCTGTAGAGTACCTGTAATATAAATAAATGCCACTAGTTCCAATAATTGAACTAATCCATTACTGGGATGCCCCTCTCGAAGGCCCTAGAATAATTTTTAGATCTATGAAAACCCGCTAAATCGACCCCATTGCGCCCACACACAAATGCGCCCCTATGCACCCTGTGACTCAAACAAGCCACCTGGGAGCTAATTTAAATCAATCACAACAATTCATGTAAACATCCAATTTCACTAATCCATCTCCAATTTTTCCTAACTTGACCAATTGGTACTCAATTTCACTCCAACCTTCTCGGTAGTTACCCTGAATGCCCCAAAAAATGGAAAACTAACCAAACGTTGTCCAAAATTCACAAACCACATATCAATGAAAGCCCAAGAGACCAGTAGAACCCATCGCCACCATTACCTGGTCCAACAAATTGTCAGTGGTGGCCTGAAACCCGATCCAATCTTTTCCACTAACTCGCCTTTGTCGTGATCTTTCAAACTGCAGGAGGAATCTCATGTAAAAAGGACCACGAGAATGAGTTCCTAAGGTCCAAAATGGTGGGAGGGAGGCGGGTAGGCTTCAAGGGTCGAAAATCAAAAATCCGATGACAAACCGTGGCGTACCGCCATCGCGGTTCGGGCCGGCTGATCCGGCGCTGTCACGACTGGCCATCGAAATTTGGGCTCTGGTAGACAGTCCGGGAGGTGGCGCCCCCGGGTCGGGCGCTGCAGTGTGGCCGGTGATGCTCCCACGGCCCAAACTCCTAAGGCTGCAATGGTCAAACCACCTAGCCTGTTCAAGATCTGGCGTTTTTTCCTAGGTTTTCGAGCTCAAGATGGGTGTTTTCGGCTGCGCTTTATCTCGGAATCGCAATCTATAAGTTTATATAGGCCTAGTGGTCGCTTTTCGTGCAAAAACCCCAGCATGCACTTGGACACCGATAAAGATCACGCTTAAACTTCTCGAGCCATAACTTTTATCCCGTAAGCCTGATTTTTGACGTTCTCAAATTCTCGACCATGAACTCGTATCGACGAGGCCTATGAAACGGTGCCTTAGCTTCTCGAACCTAAACTATTCATCCTCTAAAGTCAACTTGGTCCACATACTAGCTATTGGTCAACTTGGTCAAACTTGTCAAACTTAGCCCTCAAGCTTGGTCAAACGTGTTAAAATCCCTAGTTACTTGGTACTCTGCTTCGTTACAACCTACCCCCTTAAAGAGTGTAATTTCGTCCATGAAATCTGCACTGTGTCACGGAAGAGATGAGGGTACCGGCCCGCATTTGTCCTCCCGCTCCAAAGTCGCTCCGACTAGGGTGGCTTCTCCACGTGAACCTTCACTAAGGATATTGTCTTGTTGCGAAGCCCTTCCCTACCTAGAATCAGACCGGGTTGCTCCTCATAGATGTCATCCCTCGCCGATCTCCGTGTCTCCAACACATGTGAGGGATCTAGGATATACTTGTGTAGCATGGAGATGTGGAAAACATTATGGACTCGGGAAAGCTCCTCCGGCAAGTCTAATCTATAAGCCACTGGACCTATCCTCTCAACAATATCAAAAGGTCCAATGTAGCTGGACTTACTCTTCCCTTCGTCCCAAAGCTGCACCACGCCTTCCAAGGGAGCTTTAAGAATACTGATCTTCAACCCCTCAAACTCAAGATCCTTTCTACGCTGGTCTCAAGATACTCTTTTTCCCGTCCCGAGTCAGCTTCAACCCGCACGCATAACATTAACCTTGTCCACCGTCGTTTGCACAACTGGGCCTAGCAATTTTCGCTCGCCCTATCTAACATAATGGAGCGCGACATCGCTTTCCCGTACAATGCCTCATACTCTGACATTTCAATGCTTGTGGTGATAGTCGCAGCTATATGTGAATTCCCGCTAAAGGTAGATATTCATTCCAATGTCATTTGAATTGCAAGACGCATGACCTCAACATATCCTCTTAAGGTCCGGTCCTCTCGTATCGCCCATCTGGCCTCAGGGTGAAAAGCTGGTGCCTCAAATTCAACTCGACACCTAGTTCCTTCATCAACCTCTTCCAAAACTCCTTAAGTGAATCAGTGGATTCCTTATCGCAAACGATTGATTAATCCCGACTTGACCTCATGCAAACTCACTATATGATTCATAAAGAGTCCCGTTGCTTTCGAGGGAGAAAACTTCTCACTTTAATGGGTAGGAAATGCACCTGACTTCAGAGTCGACAACTACTACCCAAATGTCGTCATACCTCCGAACTCGTGTGGGAGGGAGCTCAATGCTGTCCATCGATGAGCCCCATTTCCATTCCTCGACGGGGTAAGGGCCAGCATGGTCCGTAAGGTTTTCTTGTCTCTCCGCCTTCACTTGTTGACAGATTTGAAACACTCGATACATACTCAGAGTTTTTCATCCCCCACCACCCCGCAATGTAATTATTCCTTCGTGTACTGCAGACATCTTGGTACTACCCAGTGGGTTGCATATATCATAAGCGGAACTATTGGCTTCTAATATCTCGCTTTTTTAACTCTTTTCGCTTGTCGGAACACAAAGTCTGTGAATCAATCACCAAGGCTCCATCGTCTCTAATAGCAAATCCACTGGCTCCCTTCCTCGACTTTCTTCATGCTCATCAAATTGTGGGTCTCTTAGTCAGGCTCAGAATTTGATCTACAAGTATCTGGCCGTAGCTGGAAACCAGCAAAAAGTGCTCCTGAAACATGCATCCCCAACTCAACACCCAACTCGCAACTCGACCATCAATGGAAGTCAGATTGTCTCGCATATAAGCCAAAGAGCCCTCAGACTTCGCTCATAAGGCATCCGCCACTACATCGCTTTACTGATGGTAGTCAATAGTGCAATCATAATCCTGGGCAATTCCATCCACCTCCTTGCCTTAAGCTCTTAACTCCTTCCGGTAAACAACATTTAAGGCCTTTTTAGCTGGCCCAGAACATCCGCAAGCTCGCTCCGTACAAGTAATGCCTCCAAGTCTTTAATGCGAAAAATTCACCGCAAATAGTTCCAAGTCACGAAAGTGTGGATAATTCAGCCTCGTGGTTTCTTCAATCGTGCCACGACTCTCTTATGTTGCATGCCATTAGCCTAAACCTTGGTATGAATCATCGTAAACCTCGAACCCTCGTTTGCCCTGCGGTAATGTCAGCAGGGGCTGGCCGTCGACTTTTTTTTTCCTTCGGTGTTTGAGCTTCTTCTCTTCACCTCACACTTATTAGGTCACTGAATTTAACTCCTTTCCTAGTCAAACAATGAAGTGGCCACGCTGTCTTTGAGAACCCTTCCTGAATCTACGGTATGCCCGCTAATCTAGGAAGCTCCGCTATCACGTGGTTGGTTGCTCCCGAGTTTGCGCTTACACCTTAGGGATCCCATAAATGCCATCGGCCGAAACCACGTATAGAGTGAACCACTGGGATTATTGGAGGAATGAACCACGTATATATACGTTCTCTGACTAGCGGGTTTGTCGCGTCCCCGAAAGTCTGAGGATCCCTGTCTCAGGGCGGTCAGATCTCACATGCGGAATCCACGTGGCCTGATGCGAAACTCGTGTGACGAAGTCTTTGCCTCTTCCACAGGGTAGAAGAAGGGGCGTCCTCCCTCTTGACACTAACACTCGCATCCCTTGGTGCTCTGAGCACCATCTCTATATAGGTGGGCGTCCCAGACCATGAGTCCATGTCCTTGATGGCGAGTCACACAATCCTACCTCGATGGACAACCCGTGAATTCTCGAATCTGTAGTACCCGACCAATCCCGAGGCACTTCATTATCTCGAAAGATTGACATTAGGTCTCTCTAACTCATCGCGGCCTCGACGCTACTCTAGGTCCGGCGACACGCGTCAACGACACCGCGTTATTCCCGAGATAATCTGCCAGTAGCTAAAACTGCGCTAACGAACCTTGCATACGGTGATGGGTCGCCAAGCAAGCGTAATGCGATCTCAGTGATATATGCTCCCACTCGGCGGGTGATCAGATGTCATCCTGAAGACTATGACAAGCGATCTGAATGGGGGTGGAATACCACAGCCATGAGATCCATGAATGTTCTTTGGTGCATTCGTCGTCAAAGGGCATCATAGTAGCTCAGGATAACATAACATGTCTTAAAAACGCTGTCTTAGGGATATCCGTGCCCTATTCTCGGTGATGGTAACTAGTGCGAAGGTGCATCTTGGAGTAGACTTCAACCTCAGCGATCAAAACAAATCGTCGATCTCAGTGATAGATCTGGATTCTTGATCGTAACCCCAATTTAACCATCATGCTGTCCGGTCGAAGAGATTCTTTGTCCTTCTTCTTTGCAACCAAATCGGGCCCGTGAGTGCTCGATCTAATGAACTCTTGTCCAATAACTCCTGTGGCCCGGACTCACAGGTTTTACGCCACTTGAAGGCGGTGCCATCATCAGGTGTAGAGATGGGTGAAATATCAGGTTGTGGTGCCGAAGTCTGACCTACGTGGGGTAATCCAGGTGGCACGTGGAAACATCCACATACTTTCTAAACTACCGGTAGATCTAAGTACGGTCTCCTCGTTCTCTAGGGTAAGGCTCGTAGCCAACTTGGATTAGCGTCTCATGACACTGGACTCAGCGTCACATTGTACGGGCGAAAATGTCATGCTTCCCCTAACATACCACCGGTGGAAGAGTCCTGCGTGTGGCGTGCCCTCTACGCTCTGTCGATGCGACCACATAAGTGTCGACGATCCATCAGCGAGGATGACATCATTCGACATGTCCATGATCTCGGGTCCCAGCATTGAGTGGGAGTCCCGAGATCTCCGACTCACAACCTCAGGCATATCATCCTGTAGTCTTAAGCCCCTAGTCCCTAGGAGAACTCACATACAAAGCTCCTCCCAGGGTCTCGAGGGTCCTTGCCCATTTCCACCATACTTAGGCTCACTCTCTAGGCCCAGAGCAGCTAGTCTAATCTGGTGGGTGTCGAGGTAGGCGCGTGGCCTCTGCAACCTCGATCTGCATAAACCAATGCGCCACCATCGGATCTCCTCCCCACGTGAATGTCGGGAGGATGATCGCGCCACTAAACCTCGGAGGTTCTTGGATCACTGTCTACTGTATACCGGCCTGGTGTGGCCGCAGCTGCCTCGGCCTCGGTAAAAGCCTCGATCCAGTACTTGGTGGTGCTTGACCGGTACCCAGGTGGACGCCCTCTGCGTCCTCGTCCTCCCTAACAACCATCTACATAATCCAACATGGCGATCCTGCCGCCTGTCTGATATCTCTCCCGAGGCATAAACACGACTGAGACACTAATCATACACATAAATCGGTGTATACACATTGTCCCTTGCATTTCTGGTGTCTGAGGCAATCAATTTGTATTTAAAATATTGTTTTCAACAAAAATTTATTTTAATTTGTTTTGAAAATTTTATTTTCAGCTTTGTCTAGTGATTTGATTTGATTTTAATTTAATTTAATTACATAAATTTTTTTCAAAATGTTTTGTGGTGTTCATGGAACCAGGTTCATGAGCGGTGTCCGCATAACTCGAGGCGTCTGATCAGCCCGGGTCAAAACGAGGCTGAGTGCTGAAGTGCAACTGTTGGCAGCATTACCGCCAGTGCGCGCCCGCTCTGCGTGCAGTACCGCGTGCGGCGCCCAACTTCCGCCGCCGCCCGCGTGCCGCCCTGCGCTGCACCTGGCCACGCGCGGCGCTAGCTCGGCGTCCGGCACCCGGCCGCCCAGCGCCCCGGCGCACACGCCGCTTCGCCCGGCCTGCGTCTTGCGTGCGCGCTCCGGCACCAACCTCACGCTCAAATGAGCGATAGCCCATTCGAGATTCTACATTTTTTTAGTTTTTCACTCTTTTTTTCATTTCTTCTAGCCTCTTGGAAGAACATAAAAATATACACACGTTTTTTTCGAGCTCACTGAAATAAATTTATGAAAATTTATTTTCTTCAATTTTCTTCAGTTTTCCAATTGGTGAAACCTTAGAAAATAATTTTCATCATCATTTTTTTTTTCATTTTCTTTTCTTTGTTCCAGTTTTGTACACTGTAAAAATTCCAAAACTTTCCGCTCTTCATCCTATGCTATCAACGAAGCATATCAATCATATATTTCAATCACACCAACACTAACAATTCTGTTATATGCCTGACTAAACATGCAAGCACACTACACAAAATCCAATCTGAGAACACCCTCGCTTGCTGCATGCGGTGTCCTGGTTTTTGTCCGTGATTTTCCTAGGTAATCTCATACCTACACTTAGCAGTGAACCACACCTAGTGGTGATGTTCTTATACCACAAGACCTGGCCTAAACTGAATGCCCTCAAGCCTAGGCGTAGTATACTGCTTTACGATACAGCGTGGCGTGAAGGCGGGGGTCCGGCTATCCGTCGGCAGCGGAATACTCGTGAATGTAATGGTATTTCCTGTCGAGGCGAGGGAGTCTCCTTTGTACGGGCTATACTGCCTCTAATACCTGCATATACACATCCCCAATGTCACGCCTCGAATCCGGTTCGACCGTTGGCGGATCTCCGAACAATTGGTCACGAGACTTCGGGATGGGACTCCTTTTTGATTTTATGTGTATTTTTAGACAAGCGGAGTACTGTGGGTATGGCCCACATCCTATATATGAATCAAGCCATATACATGAGTCCATTTACAAATACAAAACTTTACTTTTACATTCATCAGTCGCGGAACCTACATGCGTGAACCCTTACAAGTGTGTTGGCCCAACTGTATGCGGATGTTTGCTGATGTCTTCTCTTGTACCTACACGGATTAAAGCAGGTGTGTAAGCACTACGCTTAGTGGGAAGCATATCTTATAGCATACGATGCATGCATTTAGACTGAATCTGATCAGCTTATACTTGAAGCAGATATCAAATCATCATGAATTTATACATCCAAATGTATAACAGTTAGATATATTCGAATAACACAGACATATATACAATGGCAAGCATCCAATTCATCTCTTTACATAACTCAACAACAGATTTTCTTGTGGTTTCTTCACCTGTACATATCTCCTTCTGGGATCCTATATTACTCTTAATAAATTCATATATGATCATGACGTATGCACATGCCCAGACGGGTACTTATCAATACTCATACTCCTATCTATCTTATCTTGGTTCAGTCTCGAGTAGATTACATAACTTATGCTTATCACGAACTTATTCTTATCCTGCGAGACTTATGTTCAGGGACTCAGTAGATTCTGAGAACTTGACCATTATCACAGTACTTATACACGTAATGGTATTATATCTATCTCCTATCTCCCTTAGGAGGTTCCAAGAACTTATACTTATCCTCTGAGTTTACACTTGTTCGGTACTGTAGGTATCCACGAGATGCAGACGTATACTGGTTCTGGGCGATCTTTGGATTTGCGGAACTTAATCTTATACGGGGTACCGTAAGTACTACTTGATCAAATGTCGTTACGATTACCAACTTGTGTTGGTATCATCCCCAGAACTGATTACGACCTATACTTATACGGGAGTACCCAGTGAGGTACTCCGGAGTTTGTATCCTTGTCTTGCAGGATCTTCTATTTGACACTACGAGTTTATTACGGTATTTCGGATCTTATCTGGTATTACGAGACATATCTCTGGTATTTAGTTTTACTTCAAATACTTGAGAACTTATACATGCATTTAGTTTATACATGTATTAGAGTATATACTTGTCTTCTGAACTTATCTTGTCTTGAACTTATACTGGTATTCCCGGATCTTATACGTGTGTTCTGAACTTATACATGTATTTCGGATCATACGTGTATATTACGGAACTTATATTTACGGAACATAGTTGGTAATGCGGGACTTATTCTTGTCTTCAGTCTCACTTGTGTTCTGAGAACTGATTCTTGTATTTCGGATCTTGTTCTTTCTGAAGGTACCGTGAGTACGATCGTCGGAACAGATCGGGATCATAGCTTGTCTGAGTGTCGAGACTTATACAGTCACAGGATATTAGTCTTTCGTGAAGTGCAGATCCGCAGATTCATTATACGAGTACCGTAGGTACGATTGGATTTATACTTGACACAAAGACTTATACTTATTTTATTGATACGAGGTACCCTTAGGTACTGTTGGACCTGCGGTGTTGCGATACGGGAGTACTCGTAGGTACTGCGGACTTATACTTGTCGGTCTCCCGTGGAGTTGAGGTTCTTGGTATACAAAGTGCCGTAGGTACTGAGAGATGTTGTGTGCGAGTGCCCGCGGTACTGCCGAGCAAATACGGAGGTGCAGTAGGTACTCTGAAAACATATACAGATGTACCCAGTGGGTGCATTCAAAAACCTCTGAGGAGATTTTCCGTGAGTACTGATAAGTCGGAACTAATCATGTCATTATCACATACGGGTTGGAGTCGGACGTATGCGATTACATATCGGTATGGACATTAGTCCGGAAGCGGTGCAGTCGAGCAGATATATACTTATTTCTGGATGCGAGAGTACTTTCGTGGGTGCTTATAACTTGTACTTATTTGCGATACAAGGTACCCGTGGAGGTGCTACGAACTTAATCAAGCAAGAGTACCGGAGTGCAGATATCAGATACGGAATGAGAACTTGCACCAGTCTGAGAGTACCCGTAGGTACTATTGAACTAGATCAGAGACAGGACATATTTAGATACAAGGCTTACCCGGTCTGAATTTGCCGAGTAAGTACTACGGGACTTGTCCGAATCGAGGACTTATGAGATACGAGGGACTTTATCATATATAAGGAATTATCGAGATCCCAGGTACCGTGAACTCACGGAACTTAATCAAATACGGGAGTACCGTAGGTACTACGAAACTTATCGAGATCATCGGATCTGAGGAGTACCCAGGCGCTACGGAACTTGATGAAATGCGAGTACCTATAGATTTTCTGAACTAATGTCGAATACAGGGTACTAGGTAGGTACTCTGAGAGACTTAAGCGAGACGGGGACTTAATCGGGGCGGAACTTATTGGTGAGGAGTACCCGTAGGTACTACGGACCTAAATCAGAGACATGACAGAACTTAATCAAATACAGGAGTACCCGTGGGTACCTCTGGCACATTTCGAATACGAGGAGTTAATGTCAGCGGCAGCTTATTCGGGGAATCTTGGAGTACAGTGGTGCTACGCTAACCGCATACGAGGCAGGGAGTACCCATGGTTGCTACGGGACTTGTCGGATGCAAGGCCGGAACTTAATTAAAATGCGAGGGTACTAGTGGGTGCTACTGAGAACATTTTTCGGTCTGGTACCGGTAGGTACTCTGAGCTATCGAGATACGGGTACCGTGGAACTACAGAACTTATTAATCTGAGGAGTACCAGGCGGTACTGAGACTAATCGAGAGACGGGAGTACCCAGGTGGGTACTAAGGAATTGAGAGATACATTTAGATCTTTATACTTATTCTTTATTCAGAGTCTTATCATATGTCTATCGGCTACCTGGGCCAATCATAAGAAATGGTAGGCGCGTACAATAAGTACTAGAAGATTGTACAAAAGCGAGGAGTCTTGTAGCACAGCGAAATAGGAGCACTAATCAGGCGATGCTGCTCACGCCTTGGGAGTGCCGTGGCACCTTGGGGAGTGCCGGAGCACCAATCAAAACGTGCTTGCTGCGCAGCGAAGTCTTGCGTAGCGAACGAGTCTGGGAGCACCAATCAAAACGTGGCTAACCACGCGGCGGGATCTTGAAGCGCGCACCAACGAGTCTTAGAAGCACCAACAGGAGTGCCAAAGCACCAACAGGATGTCCACTCATTCATTCTTTGGTCCTAGGTAGTCATATTGTCATATGTATTTCAGAACTTATAACCTATCTTAATCACATTATGTGTTCATGATATATTGCTTTTCATGTTCATTTTCAGGGTTCATACCTATTCCATATGGAATTTCAGATACTTATACGATATGATGCCTATCCACACATCCTTCATGTATTCTTGTCCCTCAATGAATCTACTTTTCTTAGAAATTGGAATCACTCGATCGGATCATCTAAGCTTCGAGGTTATGGCATTTTCTGCCAACCAGTCAATTCTTGGAATTTTAGAGGGACCAGTTTGAAATATTTATTTTCCAGTGCCTTGTCTCGATACGACACTAGATCTTTGTACTCCTTTAAGTTAGGTACTAGGGTTCTATTCCAACTGGAATCACCTAGTGAACACCGAACTCGAGTTACGTCCGAAAACATCGGGACTTCTCTATGTTTTAAGACTGATGCAGAATTGGCTTGCACATAGCCTCACTGAGTGGATTTTTGACCACTTAGAGTCAGAATTGACGATACCTTCTCTTTAAGTTTGGTTCTTATCCTTGAAGTCTATTTTACGTAGCCACTTGAATCACTCAAATGTCGGATAAAATGAGGAAGTTAGCATGGCCAAAAAATACAGTGGTCAGCAGGAAGCGAAACGGGTTAATGGAATTTACAAGCTCAAATTATGGGGTACAACCTGTAAAAATGACCAAGAACACAAGTTGTACCGGTACAAGTTCAGAATTGTACCATTTTCAAGTCTCAGTGCCCGAATGTGTGTTTTCTCACCTTTCCATACTTTTGATACTGAAATCAATTCTACACTTCAAACAGCATCAAAACCATTTCCAAATTCACCTTGGAATCACTTTTCTATTCAATTTCTCTTTCATTTTCTTATCTTCTTTCAAAACCTTTCCATGTATTTCTCCAAAATCATTCCAACATGGGTTATGACCCATCCTCAACCCAACCATGATTGGTTAGGGTTTATTCTAAACTCCAGTGCTTTCAAATTAACCATGAATCCAGCAAAAGGGAGGATTCCAAACTTATCTTGTTCCATATGGGGTTTTTACCAACCTAAATTCCAAGAAATCTAAGGTTAGAATGCAATTCTATCAAAACCCTAGATTTGGAGATAAACTCTTAATCATACAAAGCCTTAAAGTTCCATAGATCCATTCAATTCCATGATCTAGGTTAGTTTCCATAAAAAAAACTAAAGTTCCATACCTTAGCTTGCTTGATCACCTTCCTCCTCTTCTTCTCTTCTTCTTCTTCTTTCTTCTCTACGTGTCCTTTCTCAATTTGAGACCAAATTTGGTCTTTTTAAAATCCCCTATTTTCTAAGGCCTTGTTTGGCCATCAAAACCATTTTTGGGTTAGTTCCTCTAATTGTTTGGCCCCACTCTTGGCCATTTGTGATAACAATTTCCTTTTATTCTCTATTTTGGCCTCTCATAGTCTCATCAATTCATATAACATTTACGACAATTTACAATATTGCCCTTAAGTCTTGTACAAATTCAGTATCTAAATTTCTTGTTTAGCATTTAACTCATAGGCTTATTCCAAATTAGGCTTACAAAATACCTAAACTTGTAAACTTATTGGGGGTATATTTAGGTGTTACAAAGCAGTCAATATATCATCACCTGGTAAGCGCCGCTTGGGCCCATAGCAGTACTCATAACAATATGCATGCAAAACATACCAACTATGTCTATGGTTAAGAGTTAATAATTTACTCTTATACAACACATATATCAAAATTAGAGAATTCTAATACATGTATAAAATCATCAAAGCCACAACCCGGCTTTCTTCACAACCTCAGTCTCTAAGACGAGCCGTCCCCTCGCACGCTCCCTATACTTGTAAAATAATATCCCTCGACAGGGTGAGCTAATGCTCAGTAGTGGAATCGCCTTAAGTGGGCTATTCTCTACCTAAGTGCAGTGCAATGTTCCAAAATAAACACACATTCAAGCAAATGCATGATCCTACTTGAATGTCTAACTCATCCTCCCGTACCCGAGTCCTCACCGACTCCCTCACACTCGCCTAAGCCTCGTATGAGAATTTTTTTCTGTTTATTTGTTTGTGGACAACCCTCCTATGTGTATATATCAATTGGGCCTTCTCCGACGATTGATATTATTTGTGGACTACCCTCCGATGTATATCAATTGGGCCCTCTCCTGTGATTGATATTTTTAGTATGGACTATCCTCCGATAATTAACATTTTTAGACAACCCTCCGAACCATTTTCTCTAGACTCATCTCATGCACTCACTCCTATAGTCCTAGGGTGTTCCAGTGCATATGGAATACATGTATGCCAGTTCCAATACAGTCTAATTCACATGTAAATATATAAACATGCATATATTTACAAAAAATTAATTCTAATCATGTCATGTAAATTCTCATTTCATACACAAAATTAACTCACTTGGGCTAATGATCAAACACTAGCAATTTAGCGAATCACTTGGTGGCGGCTTACACAAAGCTATATTTTGTTGTCCTTATTCTATGAAACGGTAAAACCCGAGGGTTTACGGTTCCATCACTCATCAATTCATCGGTTCACTTTGTGAACCCGCATTTCACGGCCATTCCCGGCCTCATCTAAACCAATACATGATTTAATAAAATATTTCCAAATTTAACAACCCAATCAGCGGTAGCGATCCGCGGTGTTGCTCGATGGTGTTCAAAAAATTCATATCAATTCGGTCCCAAGGTTTGGGACCGATCAAACTGCCCCTCACGGCCTCATTCAGCTCAAACATTCGCAAAGTACTTAAAGAAGGAATAAAACCCAGAAGTAGAACCCACACCTCCGGAAGGTTTGTCAAAACTCCTCAAAATCCTGTCCCGCGCGTTGGCAGCTCCGCGTGGGCGGCTACTGCCTTCTTGCTAGGAGCTTCGACGGTCGGATTGGCCGAAAACATAGAGAGAAGTCAGAGACTCTCTCTCTAAAACCACCATTTTCGAACTCACTGTCACTCCTAACATAAATTCACTTTGTTTTTCGCGTATTTCTTGAAGAAGACATATCACGTACATATTTTGGCATTATTCTCATTAATACAAATTCTAA